>JAPDNY010000009.1:71087070-71359570 GCA_029375565.1 Gekko gecko
TTAAGCAGACAGAGTGGAGCTGGCCCAAGGTTACCCAATAGGCTTGGTAGCAATGCCGGGATTTAAACCCAGGCTGGCCAATCCTAGTCCAACACGGTTGCTTGTTTGTTCTTTTGGGCTGGAGGATTTGACTAGGTGAGTACACGGCTGACCAAGGAGAAGCAGTAGGGGCCAGGACTTACTGGTGGCTGGTGGTGCACCCTCTGCTGGTAAAAGCTCTAATGTCAGTTTTCCCTGCTGGAAACCTACGGTGCGCAGCCTCACATGCATGCGGATGCTCATTTCAACAGATGTGGGGACGATTTAGCCAACAGAGCAGGAAGATAATGACTTCCCCTCATCACGGACACAAAAGCACAATTAGGGGACGGGGAAACATCCGAATTATTTGCCGAAGATGAAAGGAGGCAAATTGGCGCCGTGTTGCCCAACTTTGAACATGGGAAAATGATGTCAATTTCTCTTCTCTGGGCAGGGAAATTACGCTCCCTTCATTACGCATCTCATTCCTTCCATTGTTGCGAGGAGCCGGCTGCAAATTGTCTATTCCCATCACATGCCAAGAAGAGCCCAGAACTCAGACACGGCGGCGGTGCCCGAGGAAGCTGCTGGCATGTTGAGACAGCAAGCTGTTTCCTTGTGCGGGCGCGAGATAGGGAAGATCCCCAAGAAGGCCCTCTTAGCAGGAGAGAAGAGTAAGCGTCTGGGAGCATCTTAACAACTACAAAAATATGTGGCAGGGGAGAAGCTACAGATAGACTATCATGGCTAGCCATCTTGATCTATTACCAGGAGAGTCAGTGGCAGATAACCCACTAAGCAGGCTAAGCACGTGCCTAGGGCACCGGGGCCAAAGGGGGCACCACAAAGTTGGGGAAAGGGTGAAAAAACATAGAAAAATGCCTTTCGGGTCATGAATATTGGAACTTCAATACATTTAACTTGTGAAATGTTAAAATAGATGTTGTATTGCATTTTTGGTAGAACTTTATGTCGCCAAAGCTTGGCTTAGTTTGTACAGTCTATGGTGTTATCATAGGAATAAATTTTTGTATTGCTGCAACCTGCATTGTCTATCTGGCCAGACAGGTCAACAACTAAAATGGATGGGGTCAGTGTGGAAAGGGGGGGGGCACCGAGATTGGTCAGTGCTTAGGGCACCAGCGAGCCTTCATCTGCCCCTGAGGAGAGCCATTCATGGAAGGCGGGAGAGCTGTGTCCCTGAAGTAGGGTTGCCTCCGGAGATTCCCAACCTAGCAAGGGAGGGAGGGAGAATCATAGAATGTTAGAGTTGGAAGGGACCTTGCAGGTCATCTAGTCCAACCCCCTGCACTCTGCAGAAGCATAGCCGAAAGAGAGCCCTACAACATACCCGGAAGATGGTCATCCAGCCTCCGCTTGAAAGCATCCAGCAAAGGAGCATCCACCACTTCCCAAGGCAGACTGTTCCACTGCAGAAGAAGAAAAAGTTAGATTTATACCCCACCCTTCACTACCCGAAGGAGTCTCAGAGCGGCTTGAAATCTCCTTTCCCTCTGAGGTAGGTGGGGCTCTGAGAGCTCTTTCGAGGACTGCCCCTGAGAGAACAGCTCTGAAAAGACTTGTAACGGAACCAAGGTCATACCAGCAGCTGCATGTGGAGGAGTGGGGAATCAAACCCAGTTCTCCCAGATTAGAGTCTGTGCTCTGAACCACTACACCAAACTTCCCGTCATCACGGACACAAAAGCACAATTAAGGGACGGAAACATTCAAAGGGACGGAGAAAAAGGGAGGGAGGGAGGGAGGGAGGGAGGGAGGGAGGGAGGGAGGGAGGGAGGGAAGGAAGGAAGGAAGGAAGGAAGGAAGGAAGGAAGGAAGGAAGGAAGGAAGGAAGGAAGGAAGGAAGGAAGGAAGGAAGGAAGGAAGGAAGGAAGGAAGGAAGGAAGGAAGGAAGGAAGGACCCACCGTTCCTCCAGCACCCAGTGAAACGAATGTAACCAGAACAGTCTGGATGGTGTTGTTCTGCCAGTCAGCATAATGGAAAGGACGCATTTTTCAAAATTATTGCGCAATTAAGAAGCCGTAACAGGGACCTAATACTCCAAGTAATGTAATTACAGCGTAATATCACTTAGTAAAGGGTTGCCGGGTGATTAGGCAGGGGACGGGAACATCAGGGTAATTGTCCCCTTTGCGCTCGCTAAACGTCCCCCTGGAACTTTGCAAATGAAGATGGGACAGGAAATAAGATTTGGTGGAAATTGCCTCCCCATCGCACATCTGCAAGGGCTGCAAAGTCCGCCATTGACCGAGTGTGGACGTTTCGGCAGCTGCGCCGAAACAGACTTACCCTTGCCCAGTTGAACCGAGGTGCCACTTGAGTCTCTTCCCCCAAATTATAATCGAACGTGGGTTAACTGGCGGCAGAATTGGTAGGGTCGCCAACCTCCAGGTGGTGACTTTAGATCTTCTGAAGAAGAAGAAGAGATTGGATTTCTACCCTGCCCTTCACTCAGAGTCTCAGAATGGCTTACAAACTCCTTTCCCTTCCCCTCCCCACAACAGACACCCTGTAAGGTAGGTGGGGCTGAGAGAACTCTTGACAGAAACTGCTCTTTCAAGGACAGCTCTGACAGAACTATGGCTTGCACAAGGTCATCCAGCAGCTGCAAGTGGAGGAGTAGGGGATCAAACCCGGCTCTCCCAGATTAGAGTCCGCGCACTTCACCACAACACCAAATTGAGATTACAAGTGATCTCCAGGCAAAAGAGATCAGTTCACCTGGAGAAAATGGCCGCTTTGGAAGTTGGACTCTCTGGCATTAGACCCCACTGAAGTCCCTCCTCTCTCCAAGCCCTGCCCTCCTCAGGCTCCACCCCCCAAACCTCCAGGTATTTCCCAACCTGGAACTGGCATCCCTGTGACACTGAGCTGTAGCAGCAGAGGTCTCAAACTTGTAGGGTACCTCCGTGAGCCATCAGTTGAAGCCTGAAGGCACCATGCAGAAAAGGACATAAGAACATAAGAGAAGCCAATGTTGGATCAGGCCAGTGGCCCATCCAGTCCAACACTGTGTCACACAGTGGCCAAAAATACCAGGTGCCATCAGGAGGTCCAGCAGTGGGGCCAGGACACTAGAAGCCCCTCCCACTCTTGCCCCCCTCCCAAGCACCAAGAATACAGAGCATCCCTTGCCCCAGAGTCCCTATCTATACCTTGTGGCTAATAGCCACCAATGGACCTCTGCTCCAGATGTTTATCCAATTCCCTCTTGAAGCTGTCCATGCTTGTAGCTGCCACCACCTCCTGTGGCAGTGAATTCCATGTGTGAATCACTCTCTGGGTGAAGAAGCCACAGCTCTTCAGTGGCAGGGATCTAGGTGAGGTTCTGTTCTAAAACAGGATTGCCAACCTCCAGGTGAGGCCTGGAAATCTCCTGGAATTACAACAAATCTCCAGGTGACAGGCAGCAGTTCCCCTAGAGAAAGTGGCTGCTTTGGAGGACGAACGCTATGGTGTTATACCCCACTGAGGTCCTTCCCGAAATTCAGCCCAACCCAGAGGTGGCAAACTTAGACTGCAATGCCGGCAATTAAAAGCCCGTTTCTTGAAAAATTCTTCAGTGGGACATCACTCCCAATAGGTCCACCATGGCTGGAGACTTGGAAGCGGCACGGGATCACATTACAGCCCCATGGCTCCTGTTCTACTGCAGGTGACTGAATGCATCCTTGCCTTGCAAAAGCGTAGCCAGGATCGGCCTCCATGAGAGGCTATGGAATCAGCCGTCAACGGGAACGTATTAAAATAGGTTAGCTGATAGGGTTGACAACTCTGGCTTGGGGAATCCCTGGAGATCTGGGGGTGGTACTTGGAGAGGACTGATCCCACCCTCCAAAATTGTCATTTCCTCCAGGAGGACTGTTTCATATTCTGGAGATCTGCTGAAATCCCAGGAGAACTCCAGGTCCTACCTGGAAGTTAAGAACATAAGAGAGCAGAAGAGAAGCCAGTGTTGGATCAGGCTAATGGCCCATCCCGTCCAACACTCTGTGTCACACAGCAGACAAAAATGCCAGGTATTCAATAATGTTCACTGCGGTGGCTCAAGTGGTTAAGACGTTGAACTGCAGGCTGTGGAAGGTCAGTAGTTCAGCAGTTCGAGACCCAAGAGTGCCGCATGACGGAGTGAGCTCCTGTCTCTAGTTCCAGCTCCTGCCAACCTAGCAGTTCGAAAGCAAGAAATTGCAAGTAGATAAATAGGTACCACTTCAGTGGGAAAGTAACAGCATTCTGTGCACCTTGGTGTTTAGTCATGCTGGCCACATGACCACAGAAACATCTTCGGACAGCGCTGGCTCTTTGGCTTTGAAACAGAGATGAGCACTGCAACCCTAGAGTCGGATTTGACTGGCTTTCGAGCAAGGGAACCTTTACCTTTACCTTTGCACTATTATATAACTATAATGAAAGGCAAAAACAAGTGTAGTTAACAGACTTACCAATTACAACTTGCCAAAAAGCTGAAAAACACGTAATAGAGAATAATGTATACAATGTAGCTACAGTGAAAGAGTACGTGTAAACAATAGAGAACTGTATGTGCTGCAATGTATAAACAATGGAGAACTACTAAATGATACAGCATTGGAGAATAATTCAATTCGACGTTGTGTCCGGATGTTTGATAACAACGTTTCAAAGTACATCCTTCATCAGGTTGTTCCCTTTAAGCTGCTATGGTTCTCATACTCTTACTAACAAGCATTGGGAACAGTAACAATTCAATTCAAAATCGGATGCCAATCTCCAACATGTAGTCAGCTTCAATAGCTTCAGACTTAAAGCAGGACTGGCAGCGTCTCAGGTCCTGAGAATATAGATCATCACTTGCCCCAGACTGAGAGCTCGGGGCAAAAGGGAAGAGCGAGTGCGGAGCAGTGCTTGTGGGAAATCGGCTTGTGTTGACAACCCTAGCTACCCTAGTCCAGTAGCACCTTAGAGATCAGCAGGACTGGAGTGTAGTCTGGTGATCAGCCTTTCTGGGCTCTCCCTGAGGCAAAGATTGCCGGCCTTCAATGTGTGGGGATGGAATGGGATGCTGAGGAGGATGTGGCCGTTTGGCTGGTGTACCGTCTGCCCAACACACTGGCAAATGCCCTGCCTGGTCTGTTGGAGGCTGTAGCTGGCTGGGCATTGGAGCATTCCAGGCTAATAGTCTTGGGAGACTCCAATGTCCGTGCTGGTGATGCAGCCTCCATTCAGGCCATGGGACTGCAGAGCCTATAGTGCTGGTACCAACCTCATCTGTCGGGGCATTTTGCACGTCTAGCATTAGATTGCTTAACTGATTGAGGTGTTCTTGAGTTTTAAATTTCAATTGTAGATCTGAACTGCATTCAGACCGGATGTGTCTGGAACCCACCCTGATCCTGCTACATGGGGAGGGCAGGCTATAAATTTAATAAAATACATAAATAATTCCAGGAGAACTCCAGACCCCACCTGGAGGTTGGCAAGCCAACTAGGGTTCTCAGATTTCCCCCCACCCACCCCGGCCACAGGCAGAGGATGAGGAGGTAGGGTTGCCAAACCTAGGCTGGGAAACTCCTAGAGATTTGAGGGTGGAGCCGGGGGGAGGACAGGGACCTCAGTGGGGCACAAGTCTGCCTCCAAAGCATCCATTTTCTCCAGGAAGGAAGGTCTCTGTAGTCTGGAGATGATAATAATTCCAGGGCATCCCCGGGTCCCATCTGGAGGCTGGCATCCATAAACCCTGCTAGGTAAGTATATAACTGGTACAGCTTTGGGGACAAGAGTTGGAGCAGACGAGTGGCCGCAAACCCTTCCAGTCCCGGGAGATTTGTGATTTAAAATGGGATTGCAAAAATATTGGCTCGGAGCCCGTACGCTAGGGGCAGGGGAGGGGATTGCTCCAGTCCTCCCGGAGGAGCAGATATTTCCTGACGACTTTATTCTCACACGTCTTCACTCCCTCCACCACAACAAAATCCGTCAGATGGAGAAAAAGCTGGAGACGCTGCAGGCAAGACCACCCAGTTCTGTCTCCTCCGTTGTTAAATATAACCAGAAGAACAACGACAGTCCTTCTCAACATGTTTGGTTGTTTTTAATTATCTGGGGGGAACTCCCCGTCGTGGGAGAGAGACTTGGGTGCAGTGTTCCCTCTAAGCTGAGTTCGTGTGAGCTAGCTCACAGTTTTTAGCACCCGGCTCACACATATTTTTTTTTTTTTGTCTTCGCTCAGGAAGAGATGGCTGCAGAGCAAACTAATTTATGCGGGAGCCAAATCACCCACTCACAACTTGGATGCCGGTTGCTCACAGAGTAGCATTTTTGCTCGCAAGACTCCACAGCTTAGAGGGAGCACCGCTTGGGTGATGTGAAATTTGACACGGCAGAGGGAATGAGGCAGAGGAGGCCGTGGGCTGTTGATGGGCCCAGTCCAAGTCATGTGATCCACCTAGCCTTGCCAACCTCCAGTTTGGGCCTGGGGATCTCCTGGAATTTTCACTGCGCTCCAGACTACAGACGTCCGTTCCCCTGCTGAAAATGGCTGCTTTGGAGGGTGGACTCTATGGTGTTATATCCTGCTGAGGCCCCTCCCCTCCCCAAGCCCCGCCCTCCTTGGTCTCCAACTCCCCAGTCTCCAGGAAATCCCCAACCCGGAGTTGACAATGTTGGGAAAATTGGCAAAAAGTAGTTAAATATTCAGAGATTACAATGGATCTTTGCTTCACTGGAGAGGAGGCGTTTTCTTCTATGTAAAAATCTATATTTCTAAGGGGAAGGGTTCATGGGAAGTCTACAAAACAACAAAGACACCCAAGACTACCTCTTTACACTTTGACCACACGGTCTACTACAATGGAAATTCTTCTTCTTCTTCTTCTTCTTCTTCTTCTTCTTCTTCTTCTTCTTCTTCTTCTTCTTCTTCTTCTTCTTCTTCTTCTTCTTCTTCTTCTTCTTCTTCTTCTTCTTCTTCTTCTTCTTCTTCTTCTTCTTGACCCCTAGAAGGAAATCACCTGAATACATTAAGAAATGATTGTGAGTAAACAGACCTCAGTTTCACGGGCTTTGTTTCCATTGGCTCTGTGCCAGGTTTCCTTCCAGGTCAGTCTAAACAATAGCACATGATGTAAACACATTTAACCCTATAATGACTGGATTTTAGACCTCTTAACACACATATTTCCAACAGACAACCCAATCCAGGTGGATCCTGGAGTTCTCCTAGAGTTCCAACTGACCTCCAGGCTACAGAACTCAAGTTCCCCTGGAGACAGAATTTCCAGCTTTGGACTGGGAAATTCCTGGAGATTTGGGAGTGGAGCCTGGGGAGGGCAGGGTTTGGGGTGGGCTCCATGGAATTAAACCCCCCTGAAGTCACTCCCCTCCCCAAATCTTCCCTCCCAGAGCTCCACCCCAAAATCTCCAAGACTTTTCCAACTCAGAGTTGGCATCCTTAACCAGAAGTACGAGCCTAACCGAAGGGTAACAGCAAAAGGGCTCTTTCCCTTCGACTCTTATCCTGGGGTACCCAGTCTGATCCAAGAATGTCACTCTTCTCCTGGCAAAGAAGTCAGTCACAGACTGTATCCTCTACCCAAACTCACCAGAAAGCACCAATATAAGAATGGGCTGCGTTCTCTCCATGGCCTATCAAGATGCAACATCTGGACCAGGGGTGTAAAATATGCACTGATCCCCCAGGCTGGATCAGGCCCCTGGGGGGCTTCCATCAGGCCCACAGTGGAATTGGCCATATCTCCTGCTTCCAGTTCCGCTGCTGCTGCTGCATCCTAGCTTGCTTCTCCAGACTCTCTGAATCCCTCAGCCATTTCATGTTTTAACCTGGGTCCTCGACTCAGAACTCTGAGCGTGAGATTTCTGTGGTGAATGTCAGTATATCAAAAGTAGGTTTGAGGCTTACAGATACACACTTGAACAACATACTCGAGGTTACAACAGCACAGACTTTTTTTTTTTTTTACAATACATTTTTAATTGCGTTTTTCCATAACAAAGACCAGTATTACATAGTAAAGGTAAAGGTAAAGGTTCCCTTGCTCGAAAGTCAGTTGAATCCGACTCTAGGGTTGCGGTGCTCATCTCCGTTTCAAAGCCGAAGAGCCAGCGCTGTCCGAAGACGTTTCCGTGGTCATGTGGCCGGCATGACTAAACACCAAGGCGCACGGAACGCTGTTACCTTCCCACCAAAGTGGTACCTATTTATCTACTTGCAATTTCTTGCTTTCGAACTGCTAGGTTGGCAGGAGCTGGAACTAGAGACAGGAGCTCACCCTGTCATGCGGCACCCGGGTCTCGAACTGCTGAACTACTGACCTTCCAGAGCCTGCAGTTCAGCGTCTTAACCACTTGAGCCACCGCAGCATAGTACAGAACTGTTAACTGGTTAGAAATATGCAAAGTCAAGAAAAGACATTTGGTGATAGCACATTTTGCATTCAAACGGCTTAAACAACACTAAAAGTAGATGAAGATTAAACAGTTAAAACGTACACTGCTTATGCACTTTATAGAGTAATTCCGTATACAGAGAACATTTTTGGCTGGCAAGAGTTAGCCAGTCGATTCTACCATAACCATAACTCATCAATCACTTCAGGAATATCATTTTGTCCAGAGAGATATTCTAAAATGGGAAACCATGTAGAAACAAACGTGGTGGGGGGTAGGAATCTTATCAAATCGCGTAAGATTGTCCGAGAGTTTAGCCATAATATATAAATCCCACAACTTTTTATGCCATTGTGAAAAAGTGGGTGCCATTGTCGTTTTCCATTGTGTGGCAATGACAGTTTTAGCTGCAAAAAGTAATAAAGAGACCCTTTCCATCGATGACGGTGTAGAACCTTGGTCAGCCCATCTGTTCAAAAATAAGTGTTCCGGTGTGAGATTAATATTTATATCGGTGATAGATTTAATTTGAGACAGAACTGCCTCCCAAAAAGGGAGAACCTTGGGGCAGAAGGTCCAACAATGGAGATAGTTACCAACATCTCCACAGTAACAGCACAGACATTTTGATGCAATAATTCAGAGCAAGAGGTGTCAGTTATCAGAAACGGTTGAATAAACAAAATATTGCAAGAGTGCTAATGTTTTAAGCATGTTTTAAAGTAAAAAAGAAGGAGCTGCGGTGGCTCAAGTGGTTAAGACACTGAACTGCAGGCTGTGGAAGGTCAGTAGTTCAGCAGTTCGAGACCCGGGTGCCGCAAGACGGAGTGAGCTCCCGTCTCTAGTTCCAGCTCCTGCCAACCTAGCAGTTCGAAAGCAAAAAATTGCAAGTAGATAAATAGGTACCACTTCGGTGGGAAGGTAACAGCGTTCCGTGCGCCTTGGTGTTTAGTCATGCCGGCCACATGACCACGGAAATGTCTTCGGACAGCACTGGCTCTTCGGCTTTGAAACGGAGATGAGCACCGCAACCCTAGAGTCGGATTCGACTGGCTTTCGAGCAAGGGAACCTTTACCTTTACTAAAGTAAAAAAGAATATTTGTGTGTGTCCTTTATAAAGTTTATATCTCCGCTACTTAGTATTACATTTTATGACCCAACGAGGTCTTGTTTATGTCAGATCCAGCCCTCATAACAAATGAGATCGACACCCCTGATCTGGACCACATTCTTGGTTCCATGGCAATTCAGGCCCGTAGCCACAGTGCGGCATTTCGGGGCCTGGCCCCCTGACTTCCTGCCAAGGGCCCCCCGACCCATCCAGGACCCCTGGCTCTCTGAGCCACCCGGAGGACCCCCACCGCTGCCCCTTCCCCAAGCGTGGCTTGCTCCCTCCATGCAGGCAAGCAGAATGCGAACGCCGCAAACGTGAGTTTTTTTTTAATTTGATTTTTATTTTATTTTTTATTTTGTGACATCAGTGACCCCTGACTTATTCAAAGGCCCCCTGAATTGCAAAATCCTGGCTACGGGCCTGTGGCAATTGTAAGGAAAGTGGAGAGTCACTGTGTGGGCCTCCTGGTCTTGTTGTGGGCGAGTGACCCTGTACTTTGGTAGGGTTAGGGTTAGCATTGTGCTCACTTATGGTAGGGGACTTCCAGGCAATTGTAGCCCTTGTCCACTAACGCTCAGGTGATCGACAAGCAGAAACTGGGGATAAGGGGGGAACTGATCATCCTGCCAAGAAAAATCCAAAAGAAAAATAAGAGCAAGTCTACTTACCGGAAGTTCTGACCATAGAATTCCTGAAGATTTCTAGAGCTCCCTGGAAACGTCAAGGGTGGCTCTAGAAATCTCCAGAAACTCTCTGATAACCTTACCATAGATATTCTGACAATTGATGAAGCTACCCTTGTCACTCTGGGGTAGCTCTAGTAATTGCCAAAAACTCTACAGTCAGATCGAAGGTCAAAGAAGACGGGAACAGCAAAGGATGAGATGGTCAGACAGTGTTATCGATGCAATGAACATGAAGCTGAGCAAACTCCGGAGGACGGCAGAGCACCAGAGGGCCTGGTCTGATGTGCTCCATGGGGTCACGAAGAGTCAGATTCGACTGTGTGACCGAACAACAACAACTATGGTCAGAACTTCCGGTAAGTAGACTTGCTCTTATTTTTCTTTTGGGTTTTTCTCCCAGGTCTCTACCCCTACACAACCCTCCCACTGGCTACCGGGCACTGCGTGGCTACCCGGAATCATTCAATCGACTATGGAATCATTTGGTGTTTCATGATAACACTTCTGCTTTGCTTCAGCTCTGGGTAGTGTGGGTTTTTTTTTAAGATTTCTTTGCATAGGCTGCCCTTGCCAACTGTTTGCAGCCAGCCTTATTTGCTCACTAGCATACCAGGAACCCTTGGCACCCTTCACCGAAAACCCATGCGCCTACTTTTCAGTGCCAGATGCTGGAAGGGTACATTCTCTTTGTCGGGAGCCAGCAGAGTGATTGCCGGTGCAGCCGTCCGGCTCAGGAATCGTGTCGGAGATTCGAGCCAGCCGACTTCATCCAGGTGGGTTAACTGAAGGGGTTACGGGGGTATAGATCGGCGCTTGATGAGCTTACCAAAGCGATGAAGAGGCAGCCCATTTGCAGTCATCCGTCTCCTGCCCCTTGATAGACTAGAAGAGACCGCCGGCCGGGCTGATATCGAAGTGCCAACCGGCGCTGATTGGGCTCCGTTTCTCCCTTCTGCATTTTAATTGAAATCAATGCCGGGGTGCTCTCAGAAAGGAATGAAACAGGGCCAACGTCTCATGCTCATTCAGAGCACAATGAAATGCATCTTTTTTGGGGGTGGGGAGAAATCCCTCCGGGGGGGGTTAAGTGATCAATTACCATCCTTACCCCACTTTCCTTAGGCGGTTCAGGGCTGATTGGTTTAGAAAGCCGCCAGTGATTCGGGATGTGCTGAACCGGCCTGGAGAAATCCTCTTCTCTGTTCAGCAGAGGAGGAAACCCAGGGAACGCCCTGCCCGCCTCGTGAAATCTATCAGGGGCCTATCATATTTCAATTACTGCCCCCTTCCCTGGAAAATGAAACTCTTGGGAGCTATTGATCCATTTGTTTGGAGGAGTGCAGACCGTTTGGCTCTTGGAGCCCCCCCCTAAATCCCAAAGCCGCTGGTGCCACCCGCTCCAGTTTTTCACTCTTGATGGAAATGTGCTTTGCCACACCATCAGTGGACCCAGCCACATCAGCCAGACCATCTCAGGTTCCTACTCCTGCTCATCTTCAAATGTGGTTTATGCCATCACGTGTCAACAGTGCCCTTCCACCCTCTATGTTTGTCACAGGGACTGGCCTGTTTGTCCAAGGATAAATGAACATGCATGCGCACGAAAGCTCATACCTTGAATAAAACTTAGTTGGTCTTAAAGGTGCCACTGGAGTCTAGATTTGTTGTATGTCTGACATTAGCAATTACAGCATTCTAAAACCAGTGGGGGAACATTCTAACCTTCCAGGACATTCAGTTGCTGACCTAAGAATAGCAGTTCTCTTAAAAGGGGATTTCAAAGGGAGATTAGAAAGAGAGACTGCTGAATTGCAACTGATAATGAAGCTGTAGACAACGCATCCTCCTGGACTGAATTGAGACCTAGGTTTCCTGTCGCTTTACCAGTGGGGATTTCTCCACACCCACGACCCCTCTTGGACTGCAAGGAGATTGAATCAGTCAATCCTAAAAGAAATCAGCCCTGACTGTTCCCTGGAAGGCCAGATCCTGAAGCTGAAGCTCAAAGACTTTGGCCACCAAATGGGAAGGGAGCACTCCCTGGAGAGGACCCTGATGCTGGGAAAGACTGAAAGTCAAAGAAGAAGGGGACGGCAAAGGATGAGATGGCTGGACAGTGTCATCGATGCAATGAACATGACATTGGGCAAACTCTAGTGCCCGACGGAAGACAGGAGGGCCTGCCGTGATGTGGTCTGTGGGTTCGCGAAGACTCAGACTCGACTGTGCAACTAAACCACAACAACAACAACAACCCCTCTGCATATCACAACTAATCCAATCATGCCTGCTGTTGCCATTTGCCTCCGAGATATAAGGATGAACTTACCAAATGATCGAGGTTTATAAGATTATGAATGGGACTGAGCAGGTTGAGAAAGAAGTCCTTTTCTCCCTTTCTCACAATACAAGAACTCCTTGTGGGCACTCCATGAAATTGCTGAGCAGTCGGGTTAGAACAGATAAAAGGAAATACTTCTTCACCCAAAGAGTGATTAACATATGGAACTCACTGCCACAGGAGGTGGCGGCAGCTACAAGCATGGACAGTTTCAAGAGGGAATTAGATAGACATCTGGAGCAGAAGTCCATCAGCGGCTATTAGCCACAGGTTATAGATGGGGACTCTCAGTCTGGGGCAGGTGATGCACTCTATTCTTGGTGCTGGAGGGGGCAGCAGTGGGAGGGCTTCTAGTGTCCTGGCCCCACTGATGGACCTCCTTATGGCCCCTGGTATATTTTGGCCACTGTGTGACAGAGTGTTGGACTAGATGGGCCATTGGCCTGATTCAACATTGGCTTGAAATTGTGTTTATGTTTCTGAATTTCAATATAAACCACTCTGAGATTCCTTTGGGTAGCAGGGGGCGGGGGTATCAATCCAATCTCCTTCCCTTCCTCCTCCTCCACCTCCTTTCTTTTCTTGTCTTTGTAATTTCCCCACATCGTGTCTCTCTTCCTTTTCAAACCTTGGCTGTAAACATTTAACCTTTGCCTCTTCCGCCACCTCTTAATTACCTGCTAACAGATTGCACCGTTCCTGGATTTACTTCTAATACTAAATCATCTGCCAGCATAAATCCTTGGGACAATCTCTCCACAACGGGATGTGTGTATCAGGTGTGTGTGTGTATGGGTAAGCAGCTTGCCGATTGCCTTTGATGCTCAAAATGTGTGACGGGTTCCTCAGCCACATCAATCGAGGGCATATAATTACACCGGCTGACCCGGAGGAGCATAGCTCTCCACTGGATTTTCTTCTCATTTCAAAGATCATTCTTCTTCCACGTCTTTCTGTCTATGGGAGGAAGGGAACGGCGTGGCCGTATGTTTCGCATGGTGATGGTCATTTAGAAATTGGATACCGATTGAATCCGGGCCAAAAATATGCATCGGGAACATCTGGCTTTTCAGTCTTTCCCTGGAATGATGGTTGGGGAATATTAGTTGTTGTAGATTTTCCAGGTTGTGTGGCCGTGGTCTTGGCATTGTAGGGCCTGACGTTTCGCCAGTAGCTGTGACCAATACCCCTCTAAGCTGTGGAGTCTTGTGAGCAAAAATTCTATTTTGTGAGCTCCTGGCATTAAAGTTGTGAGCAAGCGATTTGGCTGCTGCATCAATTAGTCTGCTCTGGAGCCATCCTTCCTGAACTAAGACAAAAATGTGTGAGTCAGAGGCTAAAAAACTGTGAGCTAGCTCACACTAACTCATCTGAGAGGGAACACTGGCTGTGACTGGCATCCTCAGAGATATAACACAGAAAGAAGGAGTACTCTCTGTGTCAAGGTGAGCAGAAAAATGGTAGGCAGGTAATTTATATCTACGCTGGAAGGTGGGGCAGGACTGAGTCATTATCTTGTAGTAGTTCCCCAGGCTATGAACATGCTAATGGAGGAGCTTTCCTGAGGAGGTTCTTTTGTCTATGGGTTGTTTCCTGAGGAGGTTTCCTGTTTCCTGAGGAGGTTCTTTTGTGCGTGCGGATTGGCTATTGAGACTCTAATCTTAGCTGTAATTAAGATTAGTTTGAGGGTTGGGGAATAGTTTGAGACTCTGCACTGTCCAATTACCTATTCAGTGGTGGTGCTAGTGGAAAGTGATGCAAAGTCAAAGCCAACCTTCAGCAGCCCTGTAGGGTTTTCAAGGCAATTGATGCTCAGAGGTGGTTTGCCATTGCCTACCTCTGCGTAGCAATCTTGGACTTCTTTGGCAGTCCAAGTACTAACCAGGGCCAACCCTGCTTAGCTTTTGACATCATTTCATCATCAGCAAGGCCCCCTCCATGCAAGGTAAGTCTCCCACCTGCAACCCTAGATTACACAGGGGAATGAGGGTTAGGGGCGGTATTGCTGCAGAGTTGTTCTGCCAACCAGAAGGAACCAAGAAGGGCTTGTGGGTCCATCACTTTACAGTCCCATTAGTGAGTTCATCTCAGGGTTGGGGACAATTCTGTTCTCTCTCATTGGTTTATTCTGTTGGAGTTTGAACTTTTACAAAGTTGCAAGTATTTCTTTAAAAGAAAACGTTCACAAGCATACTTTGAGCACAGCACCAGATTTGAGCAAGGGATACAAAAGAAATGGGTAAAAATGAAATAATCTGTCCCTCTCTCTACACATGTCCTAGCAGATGTTTAAATATAGGATGGGCTCCTCAGCTTAAGAAGTTACATATCTCTACAGAGTTACCATTACATTCCAGCTTTCTCCCAGCTCTCCAGCCCAGCATATGGTTAGTGGCTTCCTCCTTCAGACCTCAGTTAAGAATTCTGTCTGCTCTGATGGACTCAGCACCCTAGAGACCTTCCTCCTTGCTCCCCTGCAAGCCATTTTAACAAGACCTGGTTGAACAAAAACAAACAAACAGAATGGAATATCTTTTTCATAAACTATGACGAAGCACAAGGAATGGCCTCTCTTTTCCCAGAGGAACAGTCTCTTCAAAGGCTTTTAGTTCCATTAATTAGACAAGCTTTCTCTGTGGGGTACCTCTCTTTTACTCTGTTTGCAGTCGTAAAATAATGCCAACAGCAGCAGTAAAGAATAGCAAGTGTTTACAGGCCCTTAGCTGTGTAATTAGATTCTCAATACTTACATTGTTGCTTACTGAAAAAATATGACTTCATGCTATATTAACACTTCTGCATAACAACCCGGGAGCTCACAAGGCATTGCAAAACAGGTGTTGAAGCTGTGGAGAATTTCTCCACTTTTGATTTCTGTGTAAAACTAGCAATTTCCCCTTCCAAAAGAAAAACCCTTTTGAACTGTACAAATCTTCACTCTTTTCCAGTCCTGATGAATGCCGCCAGCCTAGCTAGGTACCGCCAAAGGAAATGACTATCAAATTGATTTCCTAGGATGACAAGCTTGACTTCCAGTAACAAATTCAGCTCAAGTATTTAAAATAACAAATCATTGGAATCCAGTTCCAACTTTTGAGTGGGTTTCTCTTTTTGCCTACCCCTACATTCAAGCTCTTTGTAGTACTCTTCCCAAGTATCTACTGTTTAATAAAGTTATTTGTGACAATTATTAAATGGATTTCCCACCTGCACTTTCTGTTGAGCTTTCTTACATTGTCATTAAGAGAATTAATAACATGGTTTCTTAAAGGGTCTTGTATATTATGCAAAAAAAGAAGAAGTGTCAACTCTGGAAAAGAACCCTGGAGATATCCTGTTTTTAATTCAGTTATTTTTCTTGCCCCAAGTAAAAATCTCTGTGGTTCAATGGCTCAAACAGAACAAACCAGGATTTGACTGGGCAGTCCTGCCTGCTCAGTCAAAACTGAACAGTACAATTTCACCGCCTTGGGGACTGTATTAGGATGGAAAATCAGCCTAGAAATGTTTTAAATAATAAATAAAATAAATAAATTGAGCTGCTGTTTTTTTTAATCACTTCAAGTCAATTCTCTAATGGTTTAGTACAAATATAAATAGAAGTTGTGCTGCATTATGGGTGTTGTAGTCTTAGGTAAAGGTAAAGGTTTCCCTTGCTCAAAAGCCAGTTGAATCCAACTCTAGGGGGTGGTGCTCATCTCCGTTTCCAAACCGAAGGGCGGTTTGTAGATGGCATGACTAAATGCCGAGGTGCACGGAAATGCTGTTACCTTCCCACCAAAGCAGTACCTATTTATCTACTTGCAATTTCTTGCTTTCGAACTGCTAGGTTGGCAGGAGCTGGGACCAGAGATGAGAGCTCACTCCATCACGCGGCACTCGGGTCTTGAACTTCCAAGCTTCCGGTCTGAAGCTAAGAGTCTTAACCACTGAGCCATCACAGCCCATTGTAGTCTTAGGGATATATAAATGGCAAGACTCTTCAGTCATGCATATTTGGTTGAAGATCTCACTGTGTCATGGGTCACAGATCACAAAACATTGCTCTTTTCCATACCACTATATGCAAATGTATGCTGTATGAACACCTGGAGACCAGTTTGGTATAGTGGTTAGGAGCTCAGATTCTAGTCTGGGAGAACTGGGGTTGATTCCCCTACTCCTCCACATGCAGCTGCTGGTGTGACCTGGGGTCAGCCATATGTTCTTTCAGAGCTGTTCTCTCAAGAGCAGTCCTCAAGAGAGCTCTCTCAGCCTCACCTACCTCACAGGGAGTCTGTTGTGGGGATGGGAAGGGAAAAGGGATTGTGAGCTCCTCTGAGACTCCTCCAGGTAGTGAAGGGCGGGGTATAAATCTAGTCCCTTCTTCTCTTCTTCTAAACTGGGTAGAAAGGAGGCATAGAAATGTTCTAAGTCAATTAAACAAACAAGTGAATAAATGTAAGCAATGTTAATAAGTTGAGGAATAAACTTTTGGTGGGTCTTAGCTGAAAGGATGTCTCTGAACTATGAGATCACAATAGGTGGTTAGATGTGAACGGTCAGAGTTAAAACCATGTGTTCCCTGGCAAGTTAACCTGAATCCTATAAGAATTATGTAATTCCAAGAAATTTTGCAGATTAACCAAATAGGCACAACGTTTTGCATAATTAACTCTATTTCAGCTAAGGGTCAAGGACCTACAGAGGCGATCAAAGCTAATAGGTCTCTACAGTCATACCGGCACCCCAGGAGACCTGTCACACTTCGGATGTGATGAGAATGCCTCTCCCTACAGAGAAATAAAGAGAAGGATAATTTCTGTGTTCCCTTCCCCATTGCCTTGGGAAGGCCTGGGATATTTATCAGCCACAAAGACTGTAAAAGTGACTGATAGTCAGAAATCAGGTTCACTTGCATAAAAGTGACAATTATGAGATTTACGGAGCTTGGGAAATAGCTTTTATAATTGAGATGAGGGCTTTTTTATTAAATTTTTAAGGCCGTGTTTTGGTGTTAAAATGAATTGTATGGGTGCTAAAACTCACATTTACCCATCGATGCTTTGTCGTTGCAACTCCTAGGGCTGCTAAAGACTAAAGACGCTTAGCTCTTTCTGCGGAAACTTTCCCCCCCCCTTCCTTCTGGGCATCGTTTCTTCAGGGTGAGAGGATTGAGAAGACAATCAGCGAGCATTTAAAACGTTCACGGATCTCTGCCTGGGTTTTTTATTTCCTTCTTGTCCCCAGCAAACACTCTTGGCCATGAACTTTCCCAATTCTGCCATGCTTCCAGTCGCAGACCTGAGACGCCTTTGAGCTAGTAAGAACATAAAAACATAAGAGAAGCCAATGTTGAATCAGGGCAGTGGCCCATCTAGTTCAACACTCTGTGTCACACAGTGGCCAAAAATACCAGGGGCCATCAGGAGGTCCAGCAGTGGGGCCAGGACACTAGAAGCCCTCCCACTGTTGACCCCTCCCAAGCACCAAGAATAGAGTGCATCACCTGCCCCAGACTGAGAGTCCCTATCTATACCTTGTGGCTAATAGCCACTGATGGACCTCTGCTCCATATGTTTATCTAATTCCCTCTTGAAACTGTCCATGCTTGTAGCTGCCACCACCTCCTGTGGCAGTGAATTCCATGTACTTCAGACCAAGTATAACCAACAGCGCCAGATTGAATATTCTCTTACTACAGTTTTCATCTTAAATGTGGTGATGACTTGTAGGTTGGAGTTTCTCCCACCAAGAAAACCCTTCCATCCTTGGGATTTCCAGGACAAGAGAGACTTTCAACAGTGGCTTCCCATTGCCTGCCTCTGCATACCAACCGCCGAGCCCTACGGCACCCCACTGGACACCTCCCTCCATTCAGATGGAATGCCATTGACAACAACTCTCTTGAGTGAGGTTCTCCAACCAGTTCCTAATCCACTTAACTATCCTCAAGTCCAGTCCACTGTCCTCTAGTTTACCCATCAGAAAATCATGGGGTGACCCTGTCAAAAGCTTTACTGCAGTCCAGGTAAACAACATCAACAGCATTCCCTCGACCCAGTACGCTCATCACTCGATCAAAGAAGGAAATGAGGTTGGTCTGGCAGAACCGGTTGGGGGAAATCCATGCAGACTCCCCGGATCATCAAGTTGTCCTTTAGATGCTCTTGGATTGATCCCTTTAGAATCTGCTCCAGGATCTTTCCTGGGACAGTGGTCAGACTGTCCGGCCTGTAGTTTTCCTGGGTCATCCCTCCTCCCTTTTTTGAAAATTGGGATAACATTTGCCCCCCTCCTGTCTTGTGGCATGTCTCCCATCCTCCAAGAGGTCTGGGAGATGATGGACAAAGGCTCTGCAAGCTCTCCAGAAAAGTTCTTGTTCATGAAAGTTCTTCATGCTATATAGTTCTTCACGCTATATAGTGTTCCCCCCCTTCTTTATGCTATATAGCGTTCATTCCGGCTTGACTGATCTCGTCAGATACCAGAAGTTCAGCAGAGTCAGCCCCGGTTAGTACTTGGATAGGTGACCACCAAAGAAGTCCAGGGTTGCTATGCAGAGGCAGGCAATGGCAGACCACCTCTGAACATAACATAAGAACATAAGAGAAGCCAATGTTGAATCAGGCCAATGGCCCATCTAGTCCAACACTCTGTCACACAGTGGCCAAAATATACCAGATGCCATCAGGAGGTCCAGCAGTGGGGCCAAGACACTAGAAGCTCTCCCACTGCTGCCCCCTCCAGCACCAAGAATAGAGCGCATCACCTGCCCCAGACTGAGAGTTCCCATCTAAACCCTGTGGCTAATAGTCACTGATGGACTTCTGCTCCATATATTTATCTAATTCCCTCTTGAAACTGTCCATGCTTGTAGCTGCCACCACCTCCTGTGGCAGTGAATTCCATATGTTAATCACTCTTTGGGTGAAGAAGTTCTGCTCCTCTCTTGCCTTGAGAAATCAGCTGTGACTTAACACTTTCCATCACCCCATATAACAATCAGATTTAATTATCTGCTGGTAACACCCCCCCCCGAGGAAACAGGAACTTACAAGCAGGAGAAGTGAAAATACAGAAAGGAAGAAGAAGAAGAGATTGGATTTATACCCCGCCCTTCACTACCCGAAGGAGTCTCAGAGCGGCTTCCAATCTCCTTCCCCTCCCCCTCCCCACAACAGGCACCCTGTGAGGTAGGTGGGGCTGAGAGAGCTCTTGACAGAAACGGCTCTTTTTCCAAGAACAGCTGTGCCAGGACTTTGGCTTGCCCAAGGTCATCCAGCAGGTGCAGATGGAGGAGGAGTGGGGAATCAAACCCGGTTCTCCCAGATTAGAGTCCGCGCACTTAACCCACTGTACCAAACTGGCTCTCGTGAAAGGCCCAAGCACGCTTGGTTTTCAGAATCAGGAATGCAAAATCAGAACGGGAAGGAATCCTGAAGAAACAAGCCACATACCTCCCCCCTACCAAAACACTAGAAGGGTAGATGCCGATAATTTAATCATTTCTCATATAAATTATTTTTTCCCCCTGTCAGGTCAGCTGGGCAGATGCTAGGCAGGGGAATGAGGTCAAGCATGAAGAAAACCAGGCAAGGCTATGCGTGCTCGACACAAACGTTTCCCCCTGCATGTTCAAGAGCGCTGTTCGCAATCTGACTCAAACGGAGGAGCGTTCTCCCATCGCTAAAAATATCCGCCTATCTCCCCGTGTGGAATTGGAGTACCGCTTATTGCGGGTTGTCGAGGCTAGAGAGCCGGGGTTTCCCCCACCCTTTCTATCTCACCCTTTGATTTTTAAATATCTGTGGTTGACAGTTCTTGGTAACCGATATTGGCATCAGTCCCAAAAAGTGGTTACTGAAGATTGGTACTTCATAATACACTAATTTAATCAAGTCGGGGGGGGGGGCGGGAGATGGAAAAGGCTATCTAAATCCCCCAAGGGTCGCCGAGGTATCGTGTAATTCAAAGTGCACCGTTATTGATAGGCAACCTGGCAGGCTTAACAGTCCTGTGTTTTGCGGTAATTGCTCTTGTAAAATGAAATGTCAACCTTTCTTAGCTAATTACAGTCTTCAAAGGAAAATGAATTCTCAATTCCTCGTTTATACAGCTGCTCTCTGCTTTTAGGCCTGAAGTCCCCCAGCCATTGTTCTTCATTAATTATATTTACCAAATGTTGGGGATGTTCCACAATAGTGTTCTGTATCTCCGGCTCAGCAGTATCGAGCAGGCCTCTTTGCAGAAGCCTCGGAAGTGGCGAGGAGAGCGGGAAATAATGATGGGGGAGAGCTAGAGTGTAACTTTGAGAATGTACAATCGTAAGAAAAGCCCTGCTGGATCAGAGCAGTGGCCCGTCTAGTCCAGCATCCTGTCTCACAAAGAGGCCAACCAGTTCCTCTGGAGGGCCAACAACGGGGCATACAGGCTGAGGCCTTCATCTGAACATCGGAAGAGCCCTGCTGGATCAGACTAGTGGTCCATCTAGTCCAGCATCCTGTCTCACACAGAGGCCAACCAGTTCCTCTGGAGGGCCAACAACAGGGCACAGAGGCCAAGGCCTTCACAGAACGTAAGAAGAGCCCTGATGGATCAGACCAATAGTCCATCCAGTCCAGCATCCTGTCTCACATAGAGGCCAACCAGTTCCTCTGGAGGGCCAACAACCGGGCATACAGGCCGAGGCCTTCATCTGAACATCAGAAGAGCCCTGCTGGATCAGACCAGTGGTCCATCTAGTCCAGCATCCTGTCTCACGCAGTGGCCAACCAGCTCCTCTGGATGGCCAACAACAGGGCATAGAGGTCAAGGCCTTCCCCTGATAAGAACACCAGAAGACCCTGCTGGATCAGACCAGTGGTCCATCTAGTCCAGCATCCTGTCTCACACAGTGGCCGACCAGTTCCTCTAGATGGTCAATAACAGGGCATACAGGCCAAGGCCTTCATATGAAGATCAGAAGAGCCCTGCTGGATCAGACCAGTGGTCCATCTAGTCTACCATCCTGTCTCACACAGTGGCCAACCAGTTCCTCTAGATGGTCAATAACAGGGCATACAGGCCGAGGCCTTCATATGAAGATCAGAAGAGCCCTGTTGGAACAGACCAGTGGTCCATCTAGTCCATCATCCTGTCTCACACAATATCCAACCAGTTCCTCCAGAGGGCCAGTGACAGGGCATAGACATTGAGGCCTTTCCTGATGTTGCCTCCTGGCCCTGGGGTTCAGAGGTCGACTGCCTCTGAACATAGAGCTTTCCTTCGGTCATCATGGCTGGTATCCACTGATGGAACCCATCCTCCATGAATATGCCTAATCCTCTTTTAAAGTCATCTATGCCCACGGCCATCGCTATAAGAGCCAGTTTGGTGTAGTGGTTAGGAGCGCAGACTCTAATCTGGGAGAACCAGGTTTGACTCCCCACTTCTCCACGTGCATTATGTACATATTAGCTTGGTTTGAATTATTTGAATGATGTTTTATTGTTTGCTTTGAAGAGCTGTGGTTTTTTTAAGATGATTTTATTAGGTATTTAATCGCCGCCTGGGTGGCCTTAATGTTTCGAGCGAGCGATTTGGCTGCTGCATCAGTTAGTTTGTTCCGGAGCCCTCCTTCCTGAACGAAGACAAAATTGTGTGAGCTGGAGGCTAAAGAACTGTGACCTAGCTCACACTAACTGAGCTTAGAGGGGACACTGATGGTGGATGGAGACATGTTTGGTGGTTCTCCAGTTTCAGCTCTTTCCGGAAGCCTCTGACAATGGGGCCTGTGGCATCCCTGCCCAAATAGAGGGCTTCCATCCTGAAAGTGGACCCCTGATGAAAAATAAACTGAGCAGCACCGATGACTTTCCTCTGGAGAAACCCAGTAACTGTTAAGGCCTGATGGAACACGCTCCTCTCCATCGCATGGCACCCGGCCCATTAGCTTGTCTGCATCTTTCCTGTAGAATCTGCCGTCAACTGCTTTCTTGCATCCTGTGCTACCCTACCTCGACTCCTTCGATCCACCTACAGGATATCTCTCCTTCTCGACTATCCTTGCTAGCAACATTTGTGTTGATCCACAAGTTTGGTGTAGCGATTAGGAGCATGGACTATAATCCAGGAGAACCAGGCTTGATCCCCCCGTTCCTCCACACATAGCTGCTGATGTGACCTTGGGTCAGTCACTAGTTCTCTTGGAGCCGTTCTCTCGTGAAGAGTTCTTGAGAGAGCTCTCTCAGCCCCACCTACCTCACAGGGTGTCTTTTGTGGGGAGAGGAAGGGAAAAGAGATTGTAAGCCACTCTGAGACTCCTTCAGGTAGTGAAGGGTGGGGTATAGATCCAATCTCTTCTTCTTGTTCTTCTTCATTTCACCTTGGCGGAAAGTTAAAAAAAAGGGAGGGGCTGTGGCTTAGAGGTAGAGCATCCACTGGGCGTGCAGAAAGTCCCGGGTTCAATCCCAGCATCCCCAGATAAAATGAACAGGTCGTAGATGATATGAAAGACCTCTGCCTGAGACCTTGGAGAGTCACTGCCAGTTTGAGTAGACAATCCTGACTTTGAAGAGCCAACAATTTGATTCAGTATAAGGCAGCTTCATATGTTCATATGTTCTTCTTGTGTTCATAAGTGTACTTGTGGAGTTGCTGGGTAGCAAGCGACGGAGCTGATGGCCTACCAGTGCTGGCAAAGTCCTCCGCCTTCGCCCTGAACTATTTGATCCAGCACCCTACTTGAATGGAACAATATTCCAACCAGGATCTGATGCTCAAGGCCATTCAGGTGTCCTTTCGCAATCTGTTGGCTCACGGCTGTTCCACAGCATCTGTTAAACCAAAAGGAATTCAGCTATCTGTCAGGAGCAACCCATCTCAAGCCAGAGAAAGCTCACCACAAAAGAAACCATGAGCTGGATGATTCAGGCCAACCTGATCTTGTCAGATCCCAGAAGCTAAGTAGGGTCAGCCTTGCTCAGGCCTTGGATGGGAGACCACCAAGTGTCAGGTAACCCTGCCATTGTTGAGGATGGGGGGGGGGAGGTAAAGACATCCTTCACTGTTCTGGAATGTGGGAGTAACAGACCATCTCCAAGATCTCTAAATTACTGTGTCTGTTCAGCTTCTTATCTACACGTCTGACCTTGGGTCCCAGGCCACTTTAGCCTTTGAGGATATTCTGGTGGATGTGTTGTTTTTTTCTGCTTTGCCGCACATGTGAGATGTAACCATTGGCTTGTAGTTGGGAGGGAATTTCAAATGGGCTATAATTGATGCTATTCTGAATTAACCGGCATCACTGACAAAGTAGTTGTTCATGCAGCTCTAAGCTTAGTCTCTAATAAACGCTATCTTCTTATGAAGCCTGGTGTTTGACTGACTATCTGGAGATCTTGACACCAAGGAAGTCCCGGGTTGTGAAGCAGAGGCAGGCAATGGCAAACCACCATGGAGCATCTCTTGTCTTGAAAACTCTGCGGGGGTCACCATAAGTCAGCTGTGACTCAATGGCCCTTTCCACCCCCACCACAACAGACATGCGTTCAGGAAGCCCAAATATACAAATTCCACTAGTAGAAAACACCATCGCAGATGGCCAAAACAATATATTAAACAATTATAAAGTTGGTGGTGTCACAACAACAACATTAATGCGTACTGTAACTATAATAAGGCCTAAGATACAATATTTCCTCCTTTGGAGATGGGACATAAAGTCCGTGTACTCAGTGTAACTTGATAACTTGACAGGAGGAGTCTGCGTAGCCATAACATTTTCCAAACAGCCTTTGCAAAGACGCCCATTCTAGATATTTGGAAGCTGCGTTCCCTTCGACTTCTTCAGTTTGCCGGCTGTGTAAGGGGAACCTGGTTTCAGCAGTTTCAACAGACCACAAGGTTCATAGTGTAAGATACGCATCCTCCAAATATCTAGAATGGGCGTCTTTGCGAAGGCTGTTTGGAAAATGCTATGGCTATGTGGACTCCTCCTATCAAGTTATAAAGTTACACTGAGTAGATGGACTTTATCAAGTTTCACTGAGTACATGTCTTATCTTCAAAGGAGGAAATATTGTATCTTATGCCTTATTATAAGTACAGTATGCATTAATGTTGTCAGGGCTATTTTGGGGCAGGAACGCACAGGAACGAAGTTCCAGCTGGCTCCCAAGTTGGCCACGCCCAGCAGGAACGGATTAGCATAATAGGCCACACCCAACAGCAGAAACTCATTAGGATTGGCTACATTAGGGGTGTGTGGCCTAACATGCAAAGGAGTTCCTGCTCCAAAAAAAGCCCTGGGTTTTGACAACAAACAAGGTAAACAGAATAAGAAGCAAAAAGTGGGTGTGGCTGGATGACCACACTTCTGGTAACATGGGGTGTGTGGCCTAATATGCTAATGAGTTTCTGCTGTTGGGTGTGGTCTGTTATGTGAATGAATTCCTGCTGGGCTTTTTCTACAAAAAAAGCCCTGAATGTTATTGTTATGACACCACTAACTTTATAATTGTTTAATATATTGTTTTGGCCATCTTCGATCGTGTTTTCTACTAGTGGAATTTGTATATTTGGGACTCCTGTGACACTAGTCTTTCCCCCTTGTTGTTTGGATTTAATGCATTCAGGAAGCGCTTGCCGAGTGTGCCTTTTCTCAAGATTTAGAGGAGACAAGTAACGTATCTTCCTAGCTACCCTCTCCGAAATTACGTCTCCCTGCAACGCAGCTCTCTTGCCCTTAAGTACCACTGACACTTCAACATCATCATCAGAGATGAAGGTTTTGTCCCACAGGTTCGTGGCTACTAGAGCAAGATGTATCCCCCAGCACTCAAAACATTGTTTGGCTTTTGATCTCCTGAAACAATCTTCTCATTGGCTCTTGGGCATCAATCTTGACTCTCTTTGGGGGATTCTGACAGCAGTCAGAAATTCCCAGAGGTGCCACTTTGCTTCGAGACCTCCAGAAGCTCTGATTAAGGCTCAGCCAGAAAGAGAAGAGAAGGGAGGGTGAAATAAATCGCTGGGCCTTTTTGCCTGCCGGAGCTAAACAGAAACATCTAGAAAGAAGAATATGAAAAGAAGAGATTGGATTTATACCCTGCCCTTCACTACCCGAAGGAGTCTCAGAGCAGCTTACAAACTCCTTTCCCTTCTCCTCCCCACAACAGACACCCTGTGAGGTAGGCGGGGCTGAGAGAGCTCTTTCCAGAACTGTCCTTGAGACAACACCTCTGACAGAACTATGGCTTGCCCAAGGTTATCCAGCAGGTGCAAGTGAAGGCGTGGGGAATGAAACCTGATTCTCCCAGATTAGGGTCTGCGCACTTAACCACTACACCTGCGAAGGCACCAACTGCTGTGCCAATCCTCCAAGAGCTTACAGAGCTCTTCTTACAGGGGCTACTGCAAGCTCTTGGAGGATTGGCTACATTAGGGCTGTGTCGCCTAATATGCAGAGGAGTTCCTGCTACAGAAAGAGCCCTGGCAGTAGTAGCTGGCAACCTCGCCCACACCACATGCCCCACCATGTCCCCATCCCCCCATCCCCCCCCCAGTCTGTGTTCAGAGAACTCTGCAATGCATTCCACCCCTCGAGATCTTCATTGTGCATGGATCCTTCGTTCTGCATTTGTCTCAATCACCATTTTGCTCACAGTGTTTGGAGCCTGGGCTCTTTGAGACAAAACAGCCGCTTGGTTTGTCCAAGCAGATGCATTCCAGTGAGAGTTGATTCTAAAATAAAATAACTAATCTGGAAGGTTTCACGGACCTCTTGCTTGCTTTCCCCCATTGTGGCTGATTCCAAGACAGAGAAAACCGATATCGGAGATGATCGAAATCTATAAGATTATGCATGGGATAGAGCAGATTGAGAAAGAAGTCCTTTTTTCCCTTTCTCACAGTACAAGAACTCGTGGGCACTCCATGAAATTGCTGAGCAGTCGGGTTAGAACAGCTAAAAGGAAGTATTTCTTCACCCAAAGAGTGATTAACATATGGAATTCACTGCCACAGGAGGTAGTGGCAGCTACAAGCATGGACAGCTTCAAGAGGGAATTAGATAAACATATCGAGCAGAGATCCATCAGTGGCTATTAGCCACAAGGTATAGATAGGGACTCTGGAGCAAGTGATACTCTATGTTCTTGGTGCTTGGGGGGGGGCAACAGTGGGAGGGCTTCTAGTGTCCTGTCCCCACTGATGGACTTCCTGATGGCCCCTGGTATTTTTGGCCACTGTGTAACAGAGTGTTGGTCTGGATGGGCCATTGGCCTGATCCAACATTGGCTTCTCTTATGTTCTTATAGATGGAACTCTCAGTCTGGGGCAAGAGATGTTCTGTATTCTTGGTGCTTGGGGGGTCAACAGTGGGAGGGCTTCTAGTGTCTTGGCCCCACTGCTGGACCTCCTGATGGCACCTGGTATCTTTGGCCACTGTGTGACAGAGTGTTGGACTGGATGGGCCACTGGCCTGATCCAACATGGGCTTCTCTTACATTCCTATGAGAGTTGATTCTATAATAAAATAACTAATCTGGGAGGTATCACAGAGCTCTTGCTCCCTTTCCCCCATTGCGGATGATTCTGAGACAGAGAAAACCAAGATGGGAGATGTATTCTTCTGCCCCACTCCGGGCAAAACGTAGATTATTCCATCATCACAGCATCTTCCTCCTCTAGAAACAGGACTCTGTGTCACTAAACAAGCATTTGGATGGCTCCAATAAATAATAATAATAAAAACCTAACGGTTTTTTAAAGATAAATGGAAAGGAAGAAAAGGAACACAGGAGGCTCTTTTCAGCCTGCGGTCTCTCCGTTCCAGTTAACCAGTCCCAAGCATTATCCAACCATTTCGGAAACATGCTGAACTCCACAAACACGGGGAACTTTCGCCCCGGCCATTCACTCGCGTTCCGAAAGCAAGTGGGGGAGAATACCCACCCTGGCGGCATCCTTTCTGTGCAATTCTCCGGAGGAAGAAAAGGGACAAGAGGGAGATTTTGCTCCTTTGTCGGGAAGCCTCCTAACAAAAAGCCAGATGATGGCGTTTCTCTCTTCATTGTCAGGGAAGCATTCAGCCGCAATCCGGCACTTCAGCTAAATATAGACCAACCTGGCACCCTAGTAAGTGCTGGAGAGTTGGGGGGGCCGGGGACTGAATGCTCGTGGGCTTTCAAACAGGGCTTTGATGACGAATTCCCATTTTCTTCACTATCGGGAAGTACAGCTGGTTTGCACCGCTGAATGGGTATGAGTAGCACACTTCATTGGTAGAGGGGGAATGGGGGAAGAGAGAGAATCAAAGGGGTCAGTTGTGGTCAAGGGCCCAGACTGAGTACTATATATTTCTCCTTTTTTCCTTCCTTCCTTCCCTCCCTCTCTCTGTCCTTCTTTCTCTCTCTCTCTCTCTCTCTCTCTCTCTCTCTCTCTCTCTCTCTCTCTCTCTCTCTCTCTCTCTCTCTTTCAAAGCCAATGTGCTATCCAACTCTTCCTGCCTTCCACATTTCATAGAATGTCCCCATCTGTAAGCAAAGCCTGCTACATCCTATCTTGTCTCCTGGAATAACAAAGAACAGGTCCAGTTGGGTGTAGTTGTCAGGAATGCGGACTCTAATTTGGGAAGAAGCCGGGTTTGATTCCCCACTCCTCCACGTGCAGCTGCTGGTGTGGCCTTGGGTCCATCACAAGTTCTCTCGGAGCTGTTCTCACAAGGGCAGTCCTCGAAAGAGCTCTCTCAGCCCCACCTATCTCACAGGGTGTCTGTTGTGGGGAGGGGAAGGGAAAGGAGATTGTAGGCCGCTCTGAGATTCCTTCGGGTAGTGAAGGGCGGGGGATAAGTCCAATCCCCTCCTCCTCTTCCTCCTCCTCCTCCTTGTTCTTTCTTCTGTGCAATAGCCCTTCCAGAAGTTGAACGGCCTGATCAAGTCCCTTCATGGTCATTCATCCTCTCCTCTGAGGACTCGTTATCCAGACCCTCAAAGTAATCTTTGTGGCCCTCACCGGAATCAATTTGAATTTGTTTACAGTGCTGTTACACTTACCAGCATAACATGGCTGGTGTTATGTATTGGGACTGAAACACCGCAGGACTGTGCTGCCAGAGACAGGGTGAGCTTGGAGCTGAATAACAATAGACCAACAGGATTCTGGCAGTAACCAATCAAGATGTAAAGTTTTGTAATTGGCCTATCGTTGGGAGTCGGGTTTGTTGGGGTGTGGCCATTGCAGGCAATATAACCAAGATGAGGCTCTGGTCTATAGGCTTGTTCTCACTGAAATCACTGAATAAAGTAGAACTGATCACTCGACTGGGAGTCTGTTTGCCCATGGAACCCACTAAGAACATAAGAGAAACCAATGTTGGATCAGGCCAATGGCCCATCCAGTCCAACATTGTCACACAGCGGCCAAAAATACCAGGTGCCATCAGGAGGTCCACCAGTGGGACCAGGACACTAGAAGCCCTCCCACTGTTGCCCAACCCAAGCACCAAGAATACAGAGCATCACTTGCCCCAGAGTCCCTGTCTAGACCTTGTGGCTAATAGCCACTGATGGACCTCTGCTCCATAAGAACATAAGAGAAGCCAATGTTGGATCAGGCCAGTGGCCCATCCAGTCCAACGCTCTGTCACGCAGTGGCCAAAGATACCAGGGGCCATCAGTAGGTCCACCAGTGGGGCCAGGACACCAGAAGCCCTCCCACTGTTGAACCCCCCCCCGAGCACCAACAAGCACTGTTTAACAGTTGAGTTGACTTCCAAGTAAGCATGCATGCGTAGGATGAGACTGTCGGTCTTACTTACTTAATTTATATCCCACCTTTCTCTCCAGTCGGGGGGGGGGGACAGACTCAGGGTGGCTCACATCCTTCTCCTCTCCTCCATTTTGTCCTCACAACAGTCCTGTGAGGTAGGTTAGGCTGAGAATGGGTGACTGGCCCGAGATCACCCAGCAAGCTTCCATGACATGAGTGGGGATTCGAACCTGAGTTTTCCAGATCCTAGTCCAACATTTTAACCACTACACCATGCGGGCTAGGCAATTTTAGGGGGGCGGGGCAAAGGGTCCTAATCTTCCAGTTTGGTGTAGTGGTTAAGTGCACAGACTCTAATTTGGGAGAACCGGGTTTGATTCCCCACTCCTCCACTCGCAGCTGCTGGATGACCTTGGGCACGCCATAGTTCTGTCAGAGCTGTCCTTGAAAAAGAGCAGTTTCTGTCAGAGCTCTCTCAGCCCCACCTACCCCTAACGGTGTCTGTTGTGGGCAGGGGAAGGGAAAGGAATTTGTGAACCACTCTGAGACTCTGAGTGAATGGCGGGGTATACATCCCATCTTCTTCCCCTGGAGACAAGTTCCCTCCGATGGCCCCCCACCCATTTGCCAGGCCTCTCCAATATACCCAAACTTGAAAAATCTTGATATCCCCCCACACACACCGCTAGACTCCACGAGACAGTAAAGAACAAGGAGTGGGGAGCATTGAATGAATGTCTGCATAATCTTCATGACGTGAGGGGACAATTTCCTACTTGACTGGCATTTCTTGTATTTCAGACATGAGACTAGGGGATATTTGCATCATTTAAATGTAAATCTGGCCAGAGAAAGGCTTAAGGGCTGGATTTCGGAGATGGCTGTCAAGAAGCCTCAAGAGTGTTCCGTCGTTGAGAGAGGCATGGATGCTGTAGAATTGCCCAATTAAGGCGATCACTTGCCTGCCCTCCACACTTGCGTTCGGTCAGCCTATCTACTTGTAATGAAACGGATGCATGGAGAAACGCCACAAACCTCCAGGCCTGTCTCCTAGCCTAGAAGCAGAGCTCACAAAAGCTACAGCAGCCAAGCTTACATATGGGGTCCGGACTGGCAGAGACTGATCAAGAGAGAGACCTTGGAGTCGTAGTAGATAACTCACTGAAAATGTCGAGACAGTGTGCGACTGCAATAAAAAAAAGGACAACACTGTGCTGGGGATTATTAGGAAGGGAACTGAAAACAAATCAGCCCCTGTATAAATCAATGGTGCGACCTCATTTGGAGTACTGTGTACAGTTCTGGTCACCACACCCCAAAAAGGATATTATAGCATTAGGGAAAGTGAAGAAAAGGGCAACTAGAATGATAAAGGGGTTGGAACACTTTCCCGATGAAGAAAGGTTAAAGTGCTTGGGGTTCTTTAGCTTGGAGAAACGACGGCTGGGGGGTGACACGATCGAGGTTTACAAGATTATGAATGGGATAGAGCAGGTAGAGAAAGAAGTCCATTTCTCCCTTTCTCACAATACAAGAACTCGTGGGCACTCCATGAAATTGCTGAGCAGTTGGGTTAGAACGGATAAAAGGAAGTCCTTCTTCACCCAAAGAGGGATTCACACACAGAATTCACTGCCACAGGAGGTGGCAACAGCTACAAGCATGGATGGATTCAAGAGGGAATTAGATAAACATATGGAGCAGAAGTCCATCAGTGGCTATTAGCCACAAGGTATAGATAGGGACTCCCAGTCTGGGGCAAGTGATGCTCTGTATTCTTGGTGCTTTGGAGGGGTCAACAGTGGGAGGGGCTTCTAGTGTCCTGGCCCCACTGCTGGACCTCCTGATGGCTCCTGGTATTTCTGGCCACTGTGTGACACAGAGTGTTGGACTGGATGGGCCATTGGCCTGATCCAGCATTGGCTTCTCTTACGTTCTCTTGTGTTCTTATCCATAAATCTGAGCTGTGCCTAAAAGCCCCAGGATGTCTGCTTAAAATGTGACTGTTGTAATTAGTGGCTTGCCGCCTTCCGTTGACTAACCTTACTAAGTACGATGCCTGCGTCTTTGGGGTCAAGAGGGATGGACAGTGAAGAAGGATATACGAAGCTTTGCCGTAACTAGGTCACTCTGAGCTTTTTTTAAGGGGAAAAAAATGGCTTGCTGGGATTGAATTCCACTGGGGGGATGTATCTCATTGCCGAAGACGAGCAAACTAATCAGGGTTGTGCATGAGCCGTGCTTTAAAGAATTATCGGCATCCTCTGCTTAGGCGCACCAAAGCTGGGAAGCCGAATTCCGTGATCTGAATAAACCATACAGATTAAGTTAATCTGCATATATTTGGTTCTTTTCTTGTGTCGTTCGTTTGACTTCTGCCAGCCGTGGTATGTTGGAGTTTAGACAAATACCCCGTCCTTTCTTGGATGCTCCATTTGGATATTAGTGTTATATAACAGGAGTTTATGTCGCGTTTAGGTCTGAGGGTGTGTTAATGTGCCGCCAAGTCGCTTCCGAGATAGGCAAGGGAATGGAAAAGGGGGACCCGACTAGCACAGGTGGATATTCCGGAAGAAGAAGGCGAGTGATACGTTCTATAGGCAATGACAGTAGGCTTGTCCATGGGGAGGGAAGCCCCCTAAAACAGCAGTAACACAACATCTTTCATTGTCTGTGTTATGTGCTATCAAATAGCTTCTGTCTTAGGGCGACTTTATAAATTAATGATCTCCAAAACTTCCTATCGTTGACACTCTTGCAAGCCATGGCTTCCTTGATTGAGTCAATTTCTTTCATAAGGACATAAGAAGAGGCCCGCTGGATCAAACCAGTGGTCCATTTAGTCCAGCATCCTGTCTCGCACAGTGGCCAACCAGTTCCTCTGGAGGGCCAAGAACAGGGGAGAGAGGTCAAGGACTTCCCCTGGTAAGAATATCAGAAGAGCCCTGATGGATCAGACCAGTGGTCCATCTAGTCCAGCATCCTGTCTCACACAGTGGCCAACCAGTTCCTCTTGAGGGCCCACAACAGGGCACAGAGGCTGAAGCCTTCCCCTGATGTTGCCTCTTGGCTCTGGGATTCAGAGGTTTAGTGCCTCTGAACATGGAGGTTCCCATCAGTCACCACAGATGGTGGCCACAGGTAGACCTTTCCTCCATGAATCTATGTAATCCCCTATGAAAGCTGTTTATTCCTGTGGCCATCACTATATCCTCTGGCAGCGAATTCCACATTTCAATCACTCTCTTGTCTTCTTCTTTTCCTGCTGCCTTCAACTTTCCCTAGCATGATTGTCTCTTCCGGTGACTTGTCTTCTCATGATCTTTCCAAAATGCAATAGCCTCAGTTTGATCACTGTAGCTTCTAGGGAGATTTAAGAATATAAGATCATAAGAGAAGCCATGTTGGATTAGGCCAATGGCTACTTCAGTCCAACACTCTATGGCACATAGTACCCAAAAACCAGGTGCCATCAAGAGGTCCAGCAGTGGGGCAGACTCCAGAAGCCCTCCCACTGTTGCCCCACGAGCACCAAGAATACAAAGCATCACTGCCCCAGACAGAGTATTCCATCTATAGTACCCTACGGCTAATAGGCACTGATGGACTTCTGCTCCATACATTTATCTAATCCCCTCTTGAAGCTGTCTATGGTTGTATCTGCCACCAATTCCTGTGGCAGTGAATTCCATGTGTGAATTACTCTTTGGGTGAAGAAGGACTTCCTTTTATCCATTCTAAACCTACTGCTCATTAATTCCACTGATTGCCCAAGAGTTCTTGTATTGTGAGAAAGGGAGAAAACTACTTCTTTCTCTGCCTTCTCTATCCCATGGATAATTTTGTAAACCTCTATCATGTTAACCCTCAGTCATCCATTCTCCAAGTTATAGAGCCTGCAATAAAACCTTCCTTCACGGGGAAAATGTTCCATCCTCTTAATCATTTTAGTTGCCCTTTTCTTGCACCTTTCCCAATGCTATAATATATTTTTTGAAGTGCAGTGACCATAACTGTACACAAGTATTTCAAATGAGGCCGCACCATCAGTTTATACAGGGGTATTATGTTACTGGCTAATTCATTTTCCATTCCCTTCCTAATAATCCCCAGCATAGCATTTGCCTTTTTTTATTGCAGTCACACACTGAGTTGACATTTTCAGTGAGTTATCTACCATGACTCCAAGATCTCTCTCCTGGTCAGTACTGCCAGTTCAAACCCCATTAAAGTGTATTTATAGTCGGGATCGTTGGCTCCAATGTGCATTACTTTGCATTTGCCCACGTTGAACTTTATTTACCACGTTGACAACCACTCAGCCAAGCCTCAACAGATTCCTCTGGAGTGTCTTGGTTAAGCCATAGTTCTGTCAGAGGTGTTCCTAAAAAAGAACAGTTTCTGTCAGAGCTCTCTCAGCCCTACCTACCTCACAGGGTGTCTATTGTGCGGAGAGGGAGGGAAAGGAGTTTGTAAGCCCCTCTGAGACTCTGAGTGAACAGCGGGGTATAAATCCAATCTCCTCCTCCTCCTCCTCACAGTCCTCCCTGGCTTTCACTGCCCTGAACAACTTAGTGTCATCTGTAAACTTAGCCACTTCACTGCTTGCTCCCAACTCCAAATTATTAATGAACAATTTAAAAAGCACCAAACCTAGTACTGAGCTCTGCAGTACCCCACAGCTTACCACCTTCCACTGTGAAAACTGCCTGTTTCTACTCATTCTCTGCTTCCTGTTAATTAACCCTTTTTAATCCACAAGAGGGCTTCTCCTGTTATCCCATAACTGCTGAGTTTACTTAGGAGACTTTGATGAACTGTAGCAAAAGTTTTTCTTGAAGTCCAGGTAAACAATATCTACTGGGTCACCTTTGTCCACATTGAGTGAGTACGGGCTTGATTTGATCTAAAACCTACTTGTCTTTTTGGTGGTCCATGATTTCTTTAAAATTCTCCTCCAACACCACATTTTAAGCGAATCAACTTTCTTCCTGTCAGATTTCTTCACCATTTCAGTTTCACTCCTCTACTTAGTAATGGGGAATACCTTTATATAGCGTTCAGAATTTCATATAGAATAGGGAAAGTTCCATTATGTTAAGCCGCACCATTGGTCCCTCCAGCTAAATGCTGTCTCCCGAGAAGAGCTGTCAAGATCTCAGAAAGATTCCCCATTTCCTGAGATTATTTGAATAAGGATTCCCAGGAGACATTCAATATGGGAACTTCTGTAAGCAAAGGATGAGATTTCCCACTGGCCCAGTCATAAAGCAAATTATGTTTCTATGGGGAAATGCGTTTTACTTTGGAGGTTTGGACTGTACAACTTCACCTTGAGTTTTAAAAAGTTTTTTTTCCCCTCTTTCTTAGCAGAAAGCAGGTGTGTGGGGGCGGGAGTTAAACCTCCTCCAGCCAGGTTTGGAAATGCTAATGGCCTCCTAGTTGGAGATAATCCTCTAGCTAGAAGCTGGTACCTAGCAGGGAAGAGAGGTTTGGGAGGTCTGATAGAAAGTATCTTCCTGCAGACTCTAGGAAAGGCTTCTTTGACCCACAGAGCAAACAGAGATAATGAAACCCCATGGCACAGAGGGTAGGGTCTCTGGCTGGTTCTGTCTAGGAGGAAGGAGGTCTCACACCTGGGCTCCTGCTGGCTGCCATTGTCACGTTGTGGAGAGCAGCAGGCCTGAACAAAGACTCCAAAGTAACAGGAAGCTTTTAAACAATTTACCTTCTAAATTAGAGTGCCACTGCCTACCTTAGAGTAAGATCAGCTAGGGCATGTACAAAGTGAGGGACAGAGGAACTACTCCTTTCTTTTGTATTCCTTACTCCATCTGTTGCTGTGCTGAGAGTACGTGTGTGGCCATTTTCTTTTTAATACATGCTTTACAGTTTTTAATGCTCATCATTCAGTGTACCACATAGATCTCCTCTGTTTGAAGATACTATTAAAAATGGGGGACCTGGAGAAAGGGGACAGCCAGGGTTTGGGTTTTTGTTTTGTTTTTCTTTGGAGGGGGGATGGTTGTCATCAAATCACAGCTGACTTATGGTGTCACAGTAGGATTTTCAAGGCAAGAGACATTCAGAGGTGGTTTGCTATTGTCTGCTTCTGCATTATGACCCTTATATTCCTTGGTGGTCTCCCATCCAAATACTAGTCAGGGCTGACCCTGCTTAGCTTCTGAGATCTAATGAAAACTGGTTAGCCTAGGTTATCCAGGCAGGGTGAGCAGTCAGTTGGCAAGGTACTGATCCCTCAGTAGTGCATATGTAGAAAGCTGTCCCTATGATAACCAGATGCTGGGAAGTGCCAGATGCCAACACAAAGAAAGGCCTTAAAACAGCAGTGCAGAACACGGAAGCTGAGAGCCCTGGGGAATTCCTACAAAGACTCTCCAAGGGTCAGGAAAGCTGGTTCAGTGGCACAAGGCCAGATAAAGACTGGCACCCTCGCTGGTGTCCAGATGCCTCAGAGGGAAAAACAGGAGAGTTCTGGCATGCCAGTGGGGCTGTTCTACCTGAGTTTCACATGCAATGGCTGATTAATTTTTATCCTTTGATTTTGACCAGAAACGTTCAAAGCCCTCCTCCAGCCTAAGGATCATTCATCCAATAGAAGCGGCTGTCCTATCTGAGGGAGGCTCCAAACTATGCTGTGTGGAGTGTTTAGGCGTACCCCATTGATTATTGAAAACATGAAGCTGCCTTAAGAACATAAGAGAAGCCAACGTTGGATCAGGCCAATGGCCCATCCAGTCCAACACTCTGTCACACAGTGGCCAAAAATACCAGGTGCCATCAGGAGGTCCACCAATGGGGCCAGGACACTAGAAGCCCTCCCACTGTTGTCGTCCCCCCCCCAGCACCAAGAATACAGAGCATCATTTGCCCCAGACCGAGAGTTCCTATCTATACCTTGTGGCTAATAGCCACTGATGGACCTCTGCTCTGTATGTTTATCCATGTTCAGCCTTATAGTGAGTTAGATCACCCCTGGTCAATCGAGGTGAGAATTGTCAACTCTCTCTATTTCTTTATTTAATTTAAATCCTGCCCTCTCCACCAAGGCAGGCTCAGGGTGGCTTATCAATACCTTTCCAGGGTCTCAGGTCTTTCCCATCACCTACCACCTGATCCTTTAACTGGAGATACTGGAGTTTGAACCTGGGACTTTCTGCCTGCAGAGCAGATGTTGTACTGCTGAGCTAGAGTCCCCTTAAAAGAACCCTGTAAACTGGGTCTTGTTGGCACCATGGCTCTTTTGCGAGTTCACCAATTGCCTGAACTTGCTATCTTCTCAAAATCAACTTTGTAGGGCTACTGAGCCACCACAGGTGCCCAACAATTGGGGGTGGGTTTGTGGAGCAAGGGCAACCATGTGGTTGGCTTTCACCTAGTCTTTGAGTTGGAGTTTGGTGCCGTGAGGGGATGTCTTTACAAGCAGGTCTGCAGCTGTTTTCAGAAGCCCTGCCAGATGTCCCACCTGCCCACCTCAGTAGTATAGAATCATGGAATAATAGAATCATAGAGTTGGAAGAGGCCATACAGATCATCTACTCCAACCCCCTTCTCAAACCAGGAGCAGCCCAGAGCAAACTGGCCTGGAGAAAAATTGCTTCCTGACCCCAAAGTGGCGATCAGCATTTCCCTGGGCGTGTCAGAAAGGGAACTAAGCACTGAGGCAACCCTTCCTGCCCTCCCTTCTGGTGATCTGCCTACGTTCACATAATCATCATTGCTGTCAAATCTAGCCTCTGTTTGAAAATTTCCAAAGGAGGAGAGCCCACCACCTCCCAAGGAAGCCTGTTCCACCGAGGAACCGCTCTGTCAGGAAGTTCTTCCTAATGTTCAGCTGAAAACTCTTCTGATTTAAGTTCAACCCACTGGCTATTAGCCACAAGATATAGATAGGAACTCTCAGTCTGGGGCAGGTGATGCACTCTATACTTGGTGCTGGAGGGGGCAGCAGTGGGAAGGCTTCTAGTATCCTGGCCCCACTGCTGGACTTCCTGATGACACCTGGATGGGACCGGGTATTTTTGGCCACTGTGTGACGGACTAGATGGGCCATTGGTCTGATTCAACATTGGCTTCTCTTATGTTCTTATGTTTAACAGAAAACAACTCTGGACCATCCTCTATACGACAGCCCTTCAGGTACTTGAAGACAGTTATCATGCCACCTCCCAGTTGTCTCCTCTCCAGACTTCTGGTGACCCCAGACGGTTTCAAGGGAAGAGACATTCAGAGGTGGGTGGCCATTGCCTTCCTCTGTGTAGCAACCCTGGACTTCCTTGGTGGGCCAACCCTGCTTAGCTTCCGAGATCTGATGAGATCGGGTTAACGTGGGCTATCCAGACCATGGCTGGCATAGAGGAGTGTTTGGAATCACCTTTTAAAAGAGCAACGAGATCAAAGCAACAGGGAGAACGCATTCAAGTTTGCCTTTCTTTCCCAGGGAGGGCAGATATATTCTATTTCTTAGGCTTCCAGAGTAGCTCAATACACATTTTGTTTTCCAGTGCTGCATATTAGCACCTGCCCAGCAAGAATGAGATTATTTTAGCGGGGTTCACGCATCGCATGGATCTTTCCAATGAGTCGCCTCTTTAGCATATATTTATACCAGTCGCCAAAGCATAAGAAGCCGTTTCTTTTAAATATTCAGCGTTCAGCCCCTAAATTGCAGCCTCGTGGAAATCATCCCGCTATCCAAACAGAACCCTTTATCTCGTTCAGTTCCATAAAACAAGCAAACAGTTTCTTATCATCCCGACTTTTGAAAAGCAAGCAAGTGTTTGCTCGGCGCATTCTGAAATGTCAGCTTTTCTCTGCGCGTTTCAGTTTTCATGCCCCTAATTTCTCATTTCATTATCTCGGCCTTATCCTCTTGGCATGTCAGTGTCTTGGTTTGATGGTCTCCGTCTGACTCGTCCTCTTGATTCCGGCAGAGAGAGAGGAAGCGAATGTGGCATTAAAAACCGGTACTCCGCTCTGATTAAAGGATTCATCCTTTCTCAGCGATTTCTTAAGACTGTGGGCCAGCGAGACAACCTGATTAAGATGTAAAGCCAAATCTCCATTTCACGTTCTGTGTATTCTGTGCTCTCAGGGAGCGGTAGTCAGTCTTCTGTGATTTCACAGGGAATTTGATGTCTGTGCTTTCCCATCTTGTAGTTAGGAGGAAGAGGAGGAGGAGGAGGAGGAGGAGGAGGAGGAGGAGGAGGAGAAGGAGAAGGAGAAGGAGAAGGAGAAGGAGAAGGAGAAGGAGAAGGAGAAGGAGAAGGAGAAGGAGAAGGAGAAGGAGGAGGAGGAGGAGGAGGAGGAGGAGGAGAAGGAGGAGGAGAAGGAGAAGGAGAAGGAGAAGGAGAAGGAGAAGGAGAAGGAGAAGAAGAAGAGGAGGAGGAGGAGGAGGAGGAGGAGGAGGAGGAGGAGGAGATTATTATCAGAATTTTTGCTTAGGCTGGCAGAAGTGATTAATTTGCAGCAGCTGAGAACTGTCATCTAAAGTGGTTGACAGCTTCCAGTTTAGAGATCTGTCCCGGTAACAGCTTCCTATTGGCTGAATGGCTTTTCTTTCTGCCCCACGAGAAGAAAAAAATTGCCCCATAAGCAATTTGGGCCCGACTGTAATATCTCTACACCAGTTTGGCATAGTGGTTAACTGCGTGGACTCTAATCTGGTAGAACTGGGTTTGATTCCCCACTCCTCCACTTGAACCTGCTAGGTGACCTTGGGCAAGCCATAGTTCTGTCAGAGCTGTTCTTGAAAAAGAGCAGTTTCTGTCAGAGCTCTCTCAGCCCTACCTACCTCTCAGGGTGTCTGTTGTGGGGAGGGGAAGGGAAAGGAGTTTGTAAGCCGCTCTGAGACTCCGAGTGGGTAGAAATCCAGTCTCCTCCTCCTCCTCCTCCTCCTCCTCCTCCTCCTCCTTCTATATAAACTGTAAATGTGAGGGGACTTTTTCCCACAGTACATTTATTCAGATTAGGTTACTCTGCAGACCATATCTGCATGCCTGGACCAGCATGGCCCATTGCAGTCTATGCATCATGGGCAATTTCCAAAGTACACATTGTGTATTTGGTGTGCTAGATCTGCAGTGCAGCCAACAATCGCCCCTGGAGCCTTTCCGGGGCAAAGCGAGTAAGGCCCAGGACTTCCCTTTGCCATGTGTGTTTTACAAACCACCTGGGGACTGAAAGATGCACTCTAGCAAAATGGTATTATTACGGAGGCAGTCACCTCCTTGATCGACGCGTCCTGCTGGGAGCAAAGTCGACATCAAATGATACAAATGATATGAGAGGAAGATTATTCTCACTGAGACTGTACGGACGGCTGTCAGCCGGCTCTGCCTCGCCGATACCTGCCTGTCACCCTTACTATGATGACTGAGGGGGGGGGGGCTGTTTGCTGTGGGATCTGACAGGATTCTTAATGGCTCTGGACCTAGGAGGCCCATGAATCAGATGGGCCAATGACACGGGAGCATAATCCTTCAGCTGAAGCCATAAGAACATAAGAGAAGCCAATATCGGATTGGGCCAATGGCCCATCCAGTCCAACACTCTGTCACACAGTGGCCAGAACTACCAGGTGCCATCAGGAGGTCCACCAGTGGGGCCAGGACACTAGAAGCCCTCCCACTGTTGCCCCGCCCCCAGCCACCAAGAGTACAGAGCATCACTAGCCCCAGAGTCCCTAGCTAAACCTTGTGGCTTATAGCCACTGATGGATCTCTGCTCCATATGTTTATCTAATTCCCTCTTGAAGCAGTCCATGCTTGTAGCCGCCATCACCTCCTGTGGCAGTGAATTCCACATGTTAATCACTCTTTGGGTGAAGAAGGACTAATGCGACCGCTCAGCCAATGGAGGTAGCATCAAACAGCATGGCAAAGAGAGAAAGAGAGGAGCACGTGGCCACATTCACAACTGCCTGAGCCCAAGAAATTACTCCAAGGGCTCAAGAAACCTGTTTTTAAAAATCATAAGAACACCAGAAGAGCCCTGCTGGATCAGACCAACCATCCATCTTGTTGAGCATCCTGTCTCACACAGTGGCCAGCCAGTTTCTCTGGAGGGCCAACAGCACAGCACAGAGGCCAAGGACTTCAGAAGAACATCAGATGAGCCCTGCTGGATCAGTCCAGTGGTGCATGTAGTCCAGCATCCTGTCTCACACAGTGGCCAGCCAGTTCCTCTGGAGGACCTACAACAGGGCACAGAGGCCAAGAACTTCATAAGAACATCAGAAGAGCTCTCCTGAATCAGACCAGTGATCCATCAACATCCTATCTCACACAGTGGCCAACCAGTTCCTCTGGAGGGCCAAGAACAAGGCATAAAGGCCGAGGCCTTCCCCTGATAAGAACACCAGAAGAGCCCTGCTGGATCAGCCTTTTAATGTCTCTGAATATAGAGGTTCCCTTCAGTTGAAAGCTGTTTACTCTTGTGGCCATCACTACATCCTCTGGCAGTGAATCCCACATTTTAAGCACTCTCGGTGTAGAGTAGTATTTCCTTTTGCCTGTCCTGAACCTACTGCCCATCCGCTTCATAGCATTGGATTCTCTGGACTAGGTAATGCCAGGGATCCACAGAAAAATAGCAGAGTGCTCAAAGGCTTAAACACAGCAAAGCCTGGGGCCGGGTGTGGCAACAAACTTGCAAAGTCCCACGGAGTCAGCAGTCAGTCCAAAAAACGAATAAGTAACATATATTAAAGGAAAGACATGGTTGAGAGTGCAGGTAAGAGATAGATATAGATTGCCTATTCTAACTAGCTAGGTGGAGTTGGATGCTGGACGGGAGAGAACATTCTTTTTCCAGATGCATAATCAATGCATGTCCAGCCTCCACGGTGCAAGATGGAGAGAGAGAAGAGAGAGTGAGAGAGCGGAAGCAGAGGGAACGGCCCCTAAGAGGACCATTCTACTTCAAAGAAAAGGATCAGACCGCAGGAAGGAAAGGATGCTCCGTGTGACCTCACCTCTCTGTCTAAACTCTTTGGTGCCATCTTCTCAAGTCTGAGACAGGAGACAGTGCCAAGTCCTCCACTTCTAACACCCCCTCTTGAGGTCTCATGGCTCAGCCAATGAGATTCATCTTCCTTCTTAGAATCTCCAAGCACTCTTTAAGGAGTGGCTTGGTAAGAGCGTCTGCAGTCATCTCTTTCATTGGGCAGCAGGTCAACTTGACAACATTTTCCTTTTGTGGTTAAGAACATAAGAGAAGCCAATGTTGGATCAGGCCAATGGCCCATCCAGGCCAACACTCTGTCACACAGTGGCCAAAAATACCAGGTGCCATCAGGAGGTCCAGCAGTGGGGCCAGGACACTAGAAGCCCTCCCACTGCTGCCCCCTCCAGCACCAAGAACAGAGTGCATCACCTGCCCCAGACTGAGAGTTCCTAGCTATAACTTGTGGCTAATAGCCACTGATGGACCTCTGCTCCATATGTTTATCTAATTCCCTCTTGAAGCTGTCCATGCTTGTAGCTGTCACCACCTCCTGTGGCAGTGAATTCCACATGTTAATCACTCTTTGGGTGAAGAAGTACTTCCTTTTTTCTGTTCTAACCCGACTGCTCAACAATTTCATTGAGTGCCCATGAGTTCTTGTATTGTGGGAAAGGGAGAAAAGTTCTTCTTTCTCAACCTGCTCAATCCCATTCATAATCTTATGAACCTCGATCATGTCACCCCTCAGCCGTCGTTTCTCCAAGCTAAAGAGCCCCAAGTGTTTTAACCTTTCTTCACAGGGCAAGCGTTCCAACCCTTTTATCATTCCAGTTTATCATTCTGGTTCTCTCACCAGGTGGTACTTCATGTCAATGTGCTTGGTGTGCGCATGTTCATGCCTTCTTGCTTGGACATTTGAATGCAGCTTTGGTTGCTTTCATACATTAACGTGGGTTTTGGTACGTCTAGTCCCAGGTCTGTCAGCAGATAGTAGAGCCATTGTAGCTCTCGACAACCTTGTGCAGATGAGACGTATTCAGCTTCGGCTACTAAATCTTGCTTCTTACTCATCCACCTTATGGCTCCTTCTCCAAAGTATATTTCCACTGGTGGATCTTCTGTCTGTTAGATCTCCTCTAAAGTCAGAGTCTACATATGCCACCAACTGAGGATCACAACTGGCCGGTAGTTTGAGTTTGAGGTCTTTAGTGCCTTTCAGGTACTTCACAATTCTTTTAGTTGCATTCCAGTCTTTATTTGTTGGTTTCTCATTCTTTCTTCACAGCAGTCCCACTGCTGAACTTATATATGGTCTGGTTAGGTTAGAGAGGTGTATCAGTTTGCCTGTGATCTCGAGGTATCTATTATTGCTAGGCAGCAGTTGAGTGTCATCTCACTGTTTGACATAGCTTTGTTCCATGGGAGTAGCTCCTGGGGTAGCTTCTTCCATCCTCATAGATTTGGGCCCATAACCTGTTGGATTCTCTGGACTAGGTACTGCCAGGGAACCACAGAAAAAGTTCATTGTAATTTGACAGTTTGGTGTAGGGCTTAGGAGCACGGACTCTAATCTGGGAGAACCAGCTTTGATTCCCCACTCCTCCACATGCAGCTGCTGGTGTGACCTTGGGTCAGTCATAAGATCCTTCAGAGCTGTTCTGTCAAGGGCAGTTCTCGAGAGAGCTCTCCCAGTCCCACCTGCCTCACAGGGTGTCTATTGTGGGGAGGGGAAGGGAAACGAGATGGTAAGCCGCTCTGAGACTCCTTCGGGTAGTGAAGGATGGGGGTGTAAATCCATTTTCTTCCCCAATCTCTTATTATATGTTGTGACCAGTGTTCCCTCTAAACTGTGTTAGTGTGAGCTAGCTCACAGTTTTATAGCCTCCAGCTCACACATTTTCGTCTCAGCTCAGGAAGGAGGGCTCCAGAGCGAACTAATTGATGCAGGAGCCAAATCGCTCGCTCACCACTTGAATGCCAGGAGCTCACGAAGTTGAATTTCTGCTCACAGGACTCCGCGGCTTAGAGGGAGCGTTGGTTGTGGCCCACTCTGGGCCTCACTACAGTGGGGGAGAGCAGGATTCAAAATCAATCCAACCAACCAACCATTGCTTCCCTTCAGCCAAAGGCATCCGCTCCCCGTCTCGTATTCCTCACACGCAGCACTTGGGCTGTGATGGAAAACTCATTTCCCCCCTTCAGGATCCCTTGTCCATATTTGATGTCACTCTTGCACGAGGGAGGGGGAAAGAATACGGAGACGTTCAAAGAGGAGCGCATGTCAGGCAATGAGAGGAAGGGGGGGGGTGCTTCACAAAAGCGACAGGTATTTGTGTTGACTTGCTGACTGGAAGCCATACAAAGAGCGGGGGAGACGAGGCTGACAGGGAGAGCAGAGCCAGTCCCGCTAATCACGGTTCTGCGCCTCCTCTCCGGTGAAGCCCGCTTCCCGTTGTCATAACGCAACGACTCCAGTCGTGTTCTGATCAGAGGGGGTCGCTTGTTTAGGGGTGGGGAGAACCTTTTTTTCCCCAGATGCATAATCAAAGGTTCCTAACAGCTGAAATCTCTTATTAAACAGGCAACGCGGGCTGGACCGGCCTTTGAATTATTCATCTGCCACAGCGCTCGCGACGCGCTAGTTTGTGTCGTCGCTTTCCTTGAACCTCGGGCAGAGATCCCAGCAGCCGCGGAATGCCAAGAGTGCAGAAATTCTCATACACGAGAGTCGATTCCCTCTGTGTTAGGGATGAGTGACCCTCCTTCGCCTTGTTTACATTTGTCGATGGGCTAGTCGGCGATCTCCTTTTCCCACATTGTGCTGGTGGTTTTGTCCTTTTGTTGGTATTGTGTGCACGTGGGGTGTATTTTTGTCTGTGCACTTTGACTAGATGGCTGCAAGGTCCTTCCAACTCTAACATTCTATGATTCTATGATTCTATGTGGCCGTAGAGACAATGTGGGAGTAAAGGCGGGATGGTACAGCTTGATCTTGTCCGATCTCGGAAGCTAAGCAGGGTTGGTAGTGGAAGGGAGACCACCAAGGAAGATTCTGAAGAGGCAGGCAATGGCGAACCATCTCTGCTTCTCACTGTCTTTGAAAGCCCCTTGCTGGGGTCACCATAAGTCTTGGATGGGAGACCACCAAGGAAGACTCTGCAGGGGAAGGCAATGGCTAACCACCTCCGCTTCTCACTGGCGTTGAAAGCCCCTTGCTGGGGTCACCATAAGTCTTGGGTGGGAGACCACCAAGGAAGACTCTGCAGAAGCAGGTAATGGCGAACCACCTCCGCTTCTCAGTGGCTTTGAAAGCCCCTTGCTGGGGTCACCATAAGTCTTGGATGGGAGACCACCAAGGAAGACTCTGCAGAGGAAGGCAATGGCCAACCACCTCTGCTTCTCACTGGCCTTGAAAGCCCCTTGCTGGGGTCCCCATAAGTCTTGGGTGGGAGTCCACCAAGGAAGGCTCTGCAGAAGCAGGTAATGGCGAACCACCTCCGCTTCTCAGTGGCTTTGAAAGCCCCTTGCTGGGGTCCCCATAAGTCTTGGGTGGGAGACCACCAAGGAAGACTCTGCAGAAGCAGGTAATGGTGAACCACCTCCGCTTCTCAGTGGCTTTGAAAGCCCCTTGCTGGGGTCACCATAAGTCTTGGGTGGGAGACCACCAAGGAAGACTCTGCAGAGGAAGGCAATGGCCAACCACCTCCGCTTCTCACTGGCCTTGAAAGCCCCTTGCTGGGGTCACCATAAGTCTTGGACGGGAGACCACTGAGGAAGATTCTGCAGAGGAAGGCAATGGCCAACCTACCCCTGCTTCTCACTGACCTTGAAAGCCCCTTGCTGAGGTCACCATAAATCTTAGATGGGAGACCACCAAGGAAGACTTTGCAGAGGAAGGCAATGGCAAGCCACCTCTACTTCTCACTGGCCTGGAAAGCCCCTTGCTGGGGTCACCATAAGTCTTGGATGGGAGACCACCAAAGAAGATTCTGCAGAGGAAGGCGATGGCCAACCAACTCTGCTTCTCCCTTTCCTTGAAAGCCCCTGTCTGGTGTTGTCATAGTTGTGCTGCCACTTGATGGCACTTTATACGCATTATGATTCATTTACCCAAAGACAGTTTTCTAACAGTGGACCCTTCTATGGGGCAATTATGGAAGAGGTCCACTCCATTGGTAGAACTGCCAGGGTCAAGTCCAGTAGCACCTTAAAGGCCAACGAGATCTTTGGGGTATGAGCCTTCAAGAAGGAAGCTCCCTTCATCAGATAGAAGCAGGAATGGAAATCCCTGAGCCCTTATATCCTAGATGGTTTGGTGTAGGGGTTAAGTGTGCAGACTCTATTCTGGGAGAACCGGGTTTGATTCCCCACTCCTCCACATGCAGCTGCTGGCTCTCAGTTACAGGTTCTCTCAGAGCTGTTCCCTCAAGAGCAGTCCTTGAAAGAGCTCTCTCAGCCCCACCTACCTCACAGGGGTAGGGAGTTGTGGGGACAGGAAGGGAAAGGAGTTTGTAAGCCGCTCTGAGACTCCTTTGGATAGTGAAGGGCAGGGTATAAGTCCAATCTCTTCCTCCTCCTCCTCCTCCTCCTTCACCTTGACTCTCAATGAGAAAGGCAGGCTCTGAATTAACTAAGTCAAATTCATCAGAAGGTTAAAACTTCTAAAGCCAGTTTGGTGTAGTGGTTAAGTGTGCAGACTCCAATCTGGAAGAACTGGGTTTGATTCCCCACTCCTCCACTTGCACCTGCTGGAGGACCTTGGGCAAGCCATAGTTCTGTCAGAACTGTCCTTGAAAAAGAGCAGTTTCTGTCAGAGCTCCCTCAGCCCCACCCACCTCACAGGGTGTCTGTTGTGGGGAGGGGAAGGGAAAGGAGTTTGTAAGCCGCTCTGAGACACCTTTGGGTAGTGAAGGGTGGGGTATAAATCCAATGTCCTCCTCCTCCTCCTCCTCCTCCTCCTCCTCCTCCTCCTCCTCCTCCTCCTCTTCTTCTTCTCCTTCTTCTTCTTCTTCTTCTTCTTCTTCTTCTTCTTCTTCTTCTTCTTCTTCTTCTTCCAGAAATAATCTTGCAAAGAAGGGAGTCAGGATGCAGAGCTACAATGCAAATTGTAATCAGCTTGATTAGAGCAAGGGAGAAATGCATAGGGGTGGGAAATTTGCATCTGTAGTGAGATAATACACTATCTCCCTATTCAGCTCTTGGGAGGGGTCCATTGTTCTGAACTTGTGAATGAACTCAAATTCAGTACTCTCATGCTATAATCTTCCCTTGAAGCTTCTCTGATTGAGGATTTGGGGCTGCTGGAAGATTAACGTGTTCTCCCCTCGGTGTTCCTGCCCCTACGCGTTTCTCCCCTGCTTTAATAAAAGCTGATTATATTTTGCGTTGCCCCTCTGCATCCTGACTCCTTTCTTTGCAGCTCTCCTACCAGCAGGTTGGTGTAGTGGTTAAGTGCACAGACTCTAATCTGGGAGAACCGGGTTTCATTCCCCACGCCTCCACCTGAAGCTGCTGGATAACCTTGGGCAAGCCATAGTTCTGACAAGAGCTGTTCTCTCAAGGACAGTTCTGAAAAGAGCTCTCTCAGCCTGGCCTACCTCCCAGGGAGTCTATTGTGGGGAGGGGACGGGAAAGGAGTTTGTAAGCCACTCTGAGACTCCGAGTGAAGGGCGGGGTATAAATCCAATCTTTTCTTCTTCTTCTTCTTCTTCTTCTTCTTCTTCTTCTTCTTCTTCTTCTTCTTCTTCTTCTTCTTCTTCTTCTTCTTCTTCTTCTTCTTCTTCCTCTTCTTCTTCTTAACACTGGGATATAAGGACTCTTGGATTTCCACCCCTACTTGTATCTAACAAAGGGAACTTGAACTCTCAAAATCTCATAGCCCCCAAAATCTTGTTGGTCTCTAAGGTACAACTGGATTCGAATCAAGCTGTACTTCTGTCGGCCGACATGGCTGCCCTCAGTGGAAGTCTCCAGGATGAGTGAAATGGCTCCTTTCTGTCCAACAGACTGAAGATAATTTGCTGATGCACAAATAAACTTAAAAAAAAATAATAAGCACATTTTATGTGCACATTTTATCGCAAGGGAAGACGGGCTAGAACAAGAGATCAGTTTGCACAAGGGAGAAGCGGAATTGATACGGGGCTTTTCGAGATGAAAGAGCAGGGAGGAGAAAATTGAAATTCAATACAAACATCACCGTTAAAATCGGCACCTGGCTTTGCATATAAAATGGCACACAGGTTGAGTAAAAACGGAATCAACAAAACGAGACAGAAACAGAGCAAAGGAAATAGGCAGGATGAAAATATTTTTTTTGACAAATATGTATGAGAACTTTAAACAACCCCCCCCAAAAAAAAACTAAATAGATATTTGTTCCTTCCATCTAGCCCGAACTATCCCTAGAAGCTACGGTGAACAAACTGAGTCTCTTGTACTTTGGTCCCATGATGAGATGACCAGACTCACTGGAAAAGACAGTAATGCTGGGAAAAGCAGAAGGCAGCAGGAAGAGAGGAACATGGATGGACTCAAAGCCAGTTTGGTGTAGTGGTTAAGTGCGCAGACTCTAATCTGGGAGAACCAGGTTTGATTCCCCACTCCTCCACTTGCACCTGCTGATGTGACCTTGGGTCAGTCACAAGCTCTGGCACAGCTGTCCTTGAGAAAGAGCAGTTTCTGTCAGAGCTCTCTCAGCCCCACCTACCTCGCAGGGTGTCTGTTGTGGAAAGGGGAAGGGAAGGGAATTTGTGAGCCGCTTTGAGACTCAGAGTGAAGGGCGGGTATACATCCAATCTCCTCTCCTCTCCTCTCCTCTCCTCTCCTCTCCCTCTCCCTCTCCTCTCCTCTTCCTCTCCTCTTCTCTTCTCTTCTCTTCTCTTCTCTTCTCTTCTCTTCTCTTCTCTTCTCTTCTCTTCTCTTCTTCTTCTTCTTCTCTTCTTCTTCTTCTTCTTCTTCTTCTTCTTCTTCTTCTTCTTCTTCTTCTTCTTCTTCTTCTTCTTCTTCTTCTCCTCAAATCAAGGAAGCCACAAAGGTCCTCCGTTTGCAAGACCTGAGACAGGCTGTGAATGAGTGGACATTTTGGAGGATGTTAATTCTCAGGGTTCCCTTAAGTCAGAAGTGACTTGACGGCACTTAGCGCACAGAGAGAGAGAGTTGTTGTTTTCCTTCTCTAGTGTCGTCGCGCATCACGTATGAACTGATTTTGAAAGTGTACAACCCAGATTTCCAGTGCGATGCTCTCCAGGCAATTTCAACAAGCAAGATCTAAATGACGCATTCGAAAAGAGGGCAAAAAATGAAAACCGACTGTATCAAATCCAACAGTATTTTTTAAACCCTCCTTTAAAACTTATTTTTTTAAAAAAAGAATCATTATCACGGAGCTTTTATAGGAAAATAACCAGGAGCAGAAATAGCATAACCACAGGGACAGCAATGAAAAGTAATCCAAGCAAAGTCATGTGAATGAGGAGTGCAGGACAATCCAAGCTTTGGTTTGCTGCCCTGCCTCCAAGAAGGAGAAGGAGAAGGAGAAGGAGAAGGAGAAGGAGAAGGAGAAGGAGAAGGAGAAGGAGAAGGAGAAGGAGAAGAAGAAGAAGAAGAAGAAGAAGAAGAAGAAGAAGAAGAAGAAGAAGAAGAAGAAGAAGAAGAAGGAGGAGAGGAGGAGGAGGAGGGGAGGGGGAGGGGGAGGAGGAAGAGATTGGATTTATACTCTACCCTTCACTTGGAGTCTCAGAACGGCTTACAAACTCCTTTCCCTCCCCACAACAGACACCCTGTGAGGTTGGTGGGGCTGAGAGAGCTCTTTCCAGAACTGTCCTTGAGAGAACAGCTCTGACAGAACTATGGCTTGCCCAAGGTCATCCAGCAGCTGCAGGTGGAGGTGTGGGGAATCAAACCTGGTTCTCCCAGGTTAGAGTCTGCACACTTAACCACTGCACCAAACTGGCTCTCAGACTGAGGATCTTTTCAGCTATGACTCCGGCCTTGTGGGATGGCTTTCCTGAGGTAATGAAGGGAGACACAGATTTGACAATTGGAAGGCTGTGAGCGGGGATGGGGGAGGCACAACATAAGAACGTGGGAAGAGCCCTGTTGGATCAGATCAGTGAGAGTCCATCTAGTCCAGCATCCTGTCTCACACAGTGACCGAGCAGGTCCTCTGGAAGGCCAACGACAGGGCACAGAGGCCAAGACCTTCCCCTGATAAGAACCTAAGAAGAGCCCTGCTGGATCAGACCAGTGGTCCATCTAGTCCAGCATCCTCTCTCACACACTGACCAACCAGCTCCTCTGGATGGCCAACAACAGGGCACAGAGGCCTTGATGCTGCCTCTTGGCATTGGGATGCAAAGACTGACCACCTCTGAACATAGAGGCTCCCTTTAGTCACCATGGCTAATGGCCACTGATAGACCTATCCTCCACAATGCAATCTGTGAGGGAGGTGTCCTGGCTTGGAACCCACTGGATGAATTATAACACTGTGCACAGGGTTGCCTGGCAACCACTGGGAGGGTTGTGGGGAGAGACAGCATCCTCAGAGCAAAATTAAAAGGAAAAATATGGCCTCCTCTAGTTACAGGAAGTTGTTACCAGAGAGTTTCTCTGGATTCCTGGAGCTACCCTTTGTCACTTCCAGGTAGCTCTAGGAAATCACCAGGTAATGGGATACAGGGGTGGGGGATCCCTCACCTCTATCAGAGGCTTGACAGCCCTGGCTGTCTAACCTAGCGAGAGGACCATGGGTTCGGAGCTTCTCTTGGCATGTCATATAGCATGCAAGCTAAGACTTGCCGGGTGTTGGAAACTGGCCCGGTGGAGCTTTCAGACATAGCTGGATAGCCTATAACACTGGCTTCCTTGGGTTAGCCCCGTGAACATGGTCACCTGCCCTAAAAGGAAGGTCAGCTTGATTCGAATCCAGTAGAACCTTAGAGGCCAACAAAATTTTCAGGGTGTATCAAAAGTCAAAGCTCCCTTTGTCAGATAGGAGGGGTGGGTGTGACAACAGGCAGAGATCAATAAGCAAAGCCAGCTTAACCTAATTGATATGTCTGGTGTCTATGGAGGGGAGGGGTCGCTATTGTCCCTGCAAGGGGTGGGGGGACACGGCAAGAACTTTTCAAGGCAGTTTCTGTTTGGCAGTCATCTGAATTGTTCACTGGGAACCAAACAGATTATCAGCTCTCCTGTGTTCGGGACAGGTAAATATAGTGTGTTAAGCTGTTAGACACGTTCACCATGAAATCCATGGCATCTCTGCCCTTAGGCAGGCAGGTACGCAGAACTAGTAGAACCTCCTGCACAATTCGACCTCAGAAGCCCTGCAGAGACGAAGAAAGTCCTGCAGGGCGTGGGTGTAATAAGAGAGTGAATTCCATTGGGTAAGGGCCACAACTGAAAAAGCCTTTGGAGGGTTGGAATCCAAGTCTTATGAGGAAAGGCTGAAAGAGTTGGGTCTGTTTAGCCTGGGAAAGAGAAGGCTTAGAGGGGACATGATTGCAGTCGTCAAGTATTTGAAGGGCTGTCATGTAGAAGACGGAGCAGATCTATTCTCTCTTGCTCCGGATTGCAAGACTAGATCTAATGGGTGGAAATTACAAGGGACTCGATACCGGCTAGATATCAGGAGAAACTTCCTAACTGTCAGAGTGGTTGAGCAGTGGAACAGACTGCCTCGGGAGGTGGTGGATGCTCCTTCGCTGGATGTTTTCAAGCAGAGACTGGACGACCATTTTTCAGGTATGTTGTAGGTATGTCGGGCTATCTTTCGGCTATGCTCCTGCAGAGTGCAGGGGGTTGCACTAGATGACCTGCAAGGTCCCTTCCAACGCTAACATTCTATGATTCTAAGGTAACAGCCAACCCTAACTAATGTCCCCAAATCTCCAAGAATATCCCAAAGCCAGAGTTGGCAACCCTAGTGCCTGGCCGAATTATATCGAAGGTTTCCTCTTGACTGGAAAGCGACAAGCTATTTTTGCATTATTATTATCATTTTAATGTTGTGCGCTGCCAAAACAAACAGCATCCAGGCCATCTGTTCTGGACTCCAAAGCCAACTCTGACCCCTGTTTGTGAATCGCTTTGCCTCTCCGCTTGAGGTGGACTCTGCTGCACTCTCCTCTTCACAGGGATGCTGAGACGATTAATTAGGGAAGGTTTGTAAATGGCGCCTGATGCTCTTGGCAGGGCAGCGTCATTCCCCAGACTTGGTGGGGAGCTGAAGAAACAGCTGGAGTCAATGGCATCCCTCCCAACTCGCACCTGGGTTTTGGGCCCTCTCTTCCTCTCCTAAAGAATTAGGACAGAGTATGTAGAAGCCAATCCTCTCAGAGGCCGCCTAACGTAAATTGCCAAGAGCATGCTCTTTTAAACATAAGAACATAAGAGAAGCCAGTGTTGGATCAGGCCAATGGCCCATCTAGTCCAACACTCTGTGTCACACAGTGGCCAAAAATACCAGGTGCCATCAGGAGGTCCAGCAGTGGGGCCAGGACACTAGAAGCCCTCCCACTGCTGCCCCTCCCCCGAAGCACCAAGAATACAGCGCATCACTTGCTCCAGACTGAGAGTTCCTATCTATACCTTGTGGCTAATAGCCACTGATGGACCTCTGCTCCAGATGTTTATCCAATTCCCTCTTGAAGCCGTCCATGCTTGTAGCCACCACCACCTCCTGTGGCAGTGAATTCCATGTGTTAATCGCTCTTTGGGTGAAGAAGTACTTCCTTTTATCCGTTCTAACTCGACTGCTCAGCAATTTCATGGAGTGCCCACAAGGAGTTCTTGCATTGTGAGAAAGAGAGAAAAGGACTTATTTCTCTACCTGCTCTATCCCATGCAGAATCTTGTAAACCTCGATCATGTCACCCCTCAGCCGTTGTTTCTCCAAGCTAAAGAGCCCCAAGTGCTTTGGTTTGGGTCCTCCTAATCCTGACGTTTAACTGCTGGCAGCCTTTGAGAGGAGGAGGAGAAGAGAAGAAGAAGAAGAAGAAGAAGAAGAAGAAGAAGAAGAAGAAGAAGAAGAAGAAGAAGAAGAAGAAGAAGAAGAAGAAGAAGAAGAAGAAGAAGAAGAAGAAGAAGAAGAAGAAGAAGAAGGACTTTGTTGGTCGATGCTTCAAGCGCAAGGAGCCAAAAATTGAGCCCACAAAAGATCTATCACCACATGTCACACTGAATGAGTGAATCACAGATCACTGGCCCTGCCAGGGACACCAGCTGTCCCTGGACTGGAGAGTTCAGATGACATAAAAGCATATGGCAATCCATATTTTATCGCTCTAATGACCTGGCAGCCTCTGTTCCACGGTAGGAAGGTAACAATGACGCTATTAGTTCTCCTCCAACGGCAATAAGAGGGAGTCTCAGTCTCAGATGCCCATTACATTTATGCAGTTTTAATGCCGCTTGCGCTTCTATAGAATATCAATGGTGTAAAACATGTCAAAGTGGTTTCACATTAGAAAATTGTTCTTTAATTATTACTTAATTAATGTGCACCCTGCCTTTCTCCCCGGTGGGGTCCCAAACCGGCTTACATCTTTCTCCTGTCTTCCATTTCATCCTCACCACAACCTTGCAAGGTACAGAATAAAAATGGGTTGTTAGTCTGTTTGTAGCAGCAGGAAAGGGCTGCGGTGGCTCGAGCGGGTAAGACGCTGAACTGTAGGCTGGAAGGCTGGTAGCTCAACAGTTTGAGTTCTGGGTGCTGCAAGACGGAGCGAGCTCTGGTCCCAGCTCCTGCCAACCTAGCAGTTGGAAAGCAAGGAATTGCAAGGAGATAAATAGTTACCACTTTGGCAGGAAGGTAACAGTGTTCTGTGCACCACGGCATCTAGTTGTGCTGGCCACATGACCATGGAAAAGTCTTCAGACAGCGCTGGCTCTTCGGCTTTGAAATGGAGATGAACACCACATCCCTAGAGACGGATTCGACTGGCTTTCGAGCAAGGGAAACCTTTACCTTTATCTAGCAGTGGGAAAGAGCAAGAGTCCAGAAGCACCTTAAAGACTAATAAAATTTGGGGCAGGGGATGAGCTTTCATGAGAGCATAAGAGAACCCATGTTGGCTCAGGCCAGTGGTGTCAGACCCCTTGACAAAGTTACTCTCAAGAACTCTCAAATCTGGCAGTGATTTGTTTATTGAGAAATAATTATGTTCCAGGCCAAACCTGTACCATGTCAGAACTGAGGTTCTGGCAGGAGAATCCAAAGATACAGACAGTTCAAATGAAGCCCCCCCCCAATACATCCAATCACACTCTGCAACCATCCCACCTAGCTTTCACACTTCTGCATCCCCCCACACCTGTGAGTATATGAACCCCTTATCTAAGCGAAGCAGACACAGCTTTGGCTTCAAGGTTGTCCCTAGTAGAAGGGAGGTATCTTGGGAAGAGTTACATTGCCTACGATAGAGCGGTTCACACAGTCAGCCATGCACGCACAGCCCTCAGGAATTTCCCTCCCCCCATAATTCATAGCAAGCTAGAGACAGAGTTTGACAGGTGGCCCACCCAGTCCAACACTCTGTGTCTCACAGTGGCCAAAACCCAGGTGCCATCAGGAGGTCCACCAGCAGGGCCAGAATTCCAGAAGCCCTCCCACTGTTGCCCTCTAAGCACCAAGAATACAGTGCATCACTGCCCCAGACAGAGAATTCCATCTATATCTTGTGGCCACTGATTTGTTGGAAATATGTGTGTTGCAAGGTCTAAAGTCAGTCATTCTAGGGTTAATGTGCTTACCTCATGTGCTGTTGTTTAGACTGACCTGAAAGGGAACCTGGCAGAAAGCCAATGGGAAGAAAGCCCGGGAAACTGAAGCCTATTTACTAACAATCATTGTTAATGCATTCAGGTGACTTCCTTCTAGGGGTCAAGAAGAAAGGAAGAATCTCCGTTACTACCTGTGTGTCTGTAGTTGCAAGCATGTTGTCTTAAGTGTTTGTTGTTTGTAGATTCCCTGTCTACCCTTCCCTTTAGACATAAAGATTTTTACATAGAAAGAAAATGCCTCCTCTCCAGTGAACAAAGATCCATTGCAACCTCTGAATATTTTTTACCAAATTTTCCAACAGGATTAACCTCTGCTCCATATGTTTCTCCAATGCTCTCTTGAAGCTATCTGTGCTTGTAGCAATTTGAAGAGTTTGATGGTGGCATATATGGTGGAGCGTGCTTGCTCTGGCCTGCAGGCTCTATTCCGCCCTGCCCGCCAAGAAGTTCCCAACTTCCTGGAGGGGCTTTTCCTTCTCTCCAGGGTAGCTCACTGCCACCATCTGATCATTGTAGGGATTTCCCACTGGAAGGATCAGGACTCCCAGCTTCCCTTCCAAGCTCTGAGGCCTTGTCTCTGTGTCTCCTGCTGCCCAATGCCTGGTCACCACAGAGGCAGTTTACTGTCTTGGCACCCCTGGGGAAATAGTCACTTGCCAACAGCCTGCCTTCCCCTTGGCACCCCTTTTTAAAATAGCATGTCCAAAACCATTGAGGTCTATGTGGTATAGAGGGCAACCCCCAGCATCAAAAACTTAAAGTGTTTATTTAAAAGAAAAAAAATTACAAGTATACTTTTAGGACAGCACCAGATTTGAGCAAGGAATACAAAAGAAATTGGTAAAAACTCCTCTGTTCTCTATGCATGTCCTATCAGCTGTTAAATTATAGGACAGGCTCTTTAGCTTAGATCTTCTGGATCTCTACAGAGTCAAAGGGAAAGGGAAAGGTTTCCCTTCCTCAAAAGCCAGACAAATCCAACTATAGGGGGCAGTGCTCATCTCTGTTTCCAAGCCAAAGAGCCAGTGTTGTCCGAAGACTTTTCCATGGTCATGTGGTTGGCATGACTAAATGCTGAGGCACATGGAATGCTGTTACCTTCCCACTGAAGCAGTACCTGTTGATCAAACTATTTCTTGCTTTCGAACTGCTAGGTTGGCAGGGGCTGGGGCCAGAAAAGGGAGTGCACTCCATCACTCAGCAGAAGAGTCTTGACCTGCCAAGCTACTGACCTTCCAGTCTGCAGCTCAGCATCTTAACCTCTGAGCCATTACCTTAACGCTTACTCCAGCTCTCCTAGGCCAGCACATGGCCAATAATGGCTGCATTCCCTGAGGAGAGGTCTCTGTCCTCTCCTGAACACAGCATCCCAAAGGAAGCAGCACTCCTTCCCCTTGCAAGGAGGTTTTATTATAAGAACACAAGAGAATATAAGAGAAGCCAATGTTGGATCAGGCCAATGGCCCATCTAGTCCAACACTCTGTGTCACACAGCAGCCAAAAATATTAAGTGCCATTAGGATGTACAGTAGTGGGACCAGGACACTAGAAGCCCTCCCACTGTTGCCCCCTCCAAGCACCAAGGATACAGAGCATCCCTTGCCCCAGACTGAGAGCTCCTATCTATACCTTGTGACTAATAGCCACTGATGGACCTTTGCTCCAGATGTTTATCCAATTCCCTCTTGAAACCGTCCATGCTTGTAGCCACCACCACCTCCTGTGGCAGTGAATTCCATGTGTGAATCACTCTTTGAGTGAAGAAGGACTTCCTTTTATCTGTTCTAACCCGACTGCTCAGCAATTTCATGGAGGGCCCACGAGTTCTTGTATTACGAGAAAGGGACTTCTTTCTCTACCTGCTCTATCCCATGCATAATCTTGTAAACCTCGATCATGTCACCCCTCAGTCATCATTTCTCCAAGCTAAAGAGCCCCAAGCACTTTAACCTTTCTTCATAAGGGAAAATGTTCCAACCCTTTTCTCATTCTATTTGCCCTTTTCTGCACTTTTTCCAATGCTATAATATCTTTTTTGAGGTGTGGTGACCAGAATTGCACACAGTATTCCAAATGAGTTCTCACCATCGATTTATACAGGGTCATTATGATATTGGCTGGCTTGTTTTCAGTTGCCTTCCTAACAATCCCCAGCATAGCACTGGCCTTTTTTTATTGCAGTTGCACACTATCTTGACATTTTCAGTGAGTTATCTACTACGACTCCAAGATCTCTCTCTTGGTCAGTCTCTGCCAGTTTGGACCCCATCAATGTGTATTTATAGTTAGGATTTTTGGCCCCAATGTGCACCACTTTGCACTTGGCCAAGCTGAACCCCATTTGCCACTCTGATGCCCACTCACCCAGTGTTGTGTACCAAGAGAGACTGCACACACGCTTTATACCCAGCCTCGACAGATCCCTTTGGAGTGCCTCACAATCCTCCCTGGTTCTCACCAACCTGAACAATTTTGTGTCATCCCCGAATTTAGCCACTTCACTGCTTACTCCCAACTCCAAATCATTAACGAACAAGTTAAAAAGCATCGGACCGAGTACTGAGCCCTGCGGTACCTCACTGCTTACCACCCTCCACTGTGAAAATTGCCTGTTTATAATCGCTCTCTGTTTCCTGTCATCTCTGTTTCTCCTCCCAATTGACCCCAGTCAGCCTGGGTCAAGGAAGCCTTTCCTGTCAACTCCAGAAAGTTCCTTCCTCAGGCCTCCCTGGAATTTAACACCCCCAACTCTTTGTTCCCCACCTGAAGAAGAGAGGGGAGAGAAAGGGGAAGTTTGACCATTCCTTTATCCAGGCCCATCAGCATTTGTATGGGCTGAGGTACAAGCAAACTGACTGCAGGGGGCGGAGTTAAAAAGCAAAGATTGTTGTTGTTGTTGTTGTTGTTGTTGTTGTTGTTGTTATTATTCAGCTTATACTCTGCCCTCCCCACAAAGCAGGCTCAGGGTGGCTTACATTCAGTAAAACATCCAAATATTCAGATACGAATGAAGAATCTGTGCACTTGGTTGAAGATATGAAGATACTAGAACATGTCTAACAAATGTTGGAAGTGTAAAAAAAAAGAAGGCTCATTTTATCATATGTGGTGGACGTGTGAAAAAGCGGTAGCTTATTGGACTGAGATCCATAATGAAATTCAGAAGATCCTGAAATGTACTTTGAAAAAAGAGCCAAAAATGTTACTTTTAGGTCTTAAAACAGAAGAAATTAACGTGACAAAGAGAACATTGTTATGGTATTTGATTACAACTGCAAGAATGACATTTGCTCAATTTTGGAAACAAGAGAAGATACCGGATTGGAAAAATGGGATTGGATAAAGAAGATGCTTTTTATGGTAGAAATGGACAAATTGACAAAGAAACTTAATGGAAAAGAAGATGAAGAATTTTTAGCAGACTGGAAAGATTTTAAAGATTACTTAGAACTGAACTGGGATGTATAAAATAGGTTAATGTGCTTTGGTAATTATTAAGATTAGAAGACTAGAAAGTAATGGATTTTATTCAGAATGTTACCTAAGAATGAAATATAAAAAATGAAAATGTTAGAAACGAAGAATTGATTATTGGCCAAGTGTGTATTGTTAGAAAATATTGACTGAAACAATAATGGGGGTGGAGCATCATTGGAACTCGGGGGGGGGAGGGTAAAGTAAAAAAGGATGTATCAAGTATTAATATGAATTATGAAATGTGTTAATAGATCCTGTTAATAAATTTAAAAAAAAGATATGAAGATACTATAGGAGGGGGAGGGGGAGAGGGGTAAAAATGAATGTAAAAATGAATACATAATGATTCAATGTAAGATTATGTATATAAGCTTAATAAAAAAAGAAAAAAAACATTCATTAAAACATATTACATAATATATAAATAGCAGTTAAAATCCAGTAGGTAAAGGTAAAGATTTCCCTTGCTCAAAAGCCAGTCAAATCCGACTCTAGGGTTGCGGTGCTCACCTCCGTTTCCAAGCCGAAGAGCCAGCGCTGTCCGAAGACATTTCCGTGGTCATGTGGCTGGCATGACTAGAAACCGAGGCGCACAGAACGCTGTTACCTTCCCACCGAAACGGTACCTGTTTATCTACTTGCAATTTCTTGCTTTCGAAGTGCGAGGTTGGCAGGAGCTGGGGCCAGAGATGGGAGCTCATTCCGTCATGCGACACTCGGGTCTCAAACTGCTGAACTACCGACCTTCCGGCCTGCAGTTCAGCATCTTAACCACTTGAGCCACCACAGCCCTAAAATCCAGTAAGATCATAATAAAACAATTCAGTATCAATAGCTCTGCTCCTTCTCAACCTCGCAGGAGAACACGCATTTCTTCACAGCATACTTTAGTGTTTACGGTACTTATGTGACTGTAAGGATTTTGAAGTCCATTCAAAACCGGTGGGAAAAAAATACCCTGCAGATATTGACTGGCATCATGCAAAGTGTGGCTTCCATTTCTTTTTCGGGTATTTTTGTAAAAAAACACAACTGGCTATGCCAGTTGACGGGTGATGGGAACGAGACGCAGCGTCGAGTTCTCGGCTCATCTATAATTCAAGCCAGAAACATGTTTGACAAAATTGACTCGACTCCCCTCTCCTTTCTTGATCTGCCAAGTCAGCTTGGCTGAGTCGCAATCCCAGTTGCAAATCTGCCTCTCTTTAGCCTGGTTTCAAACTCTTTAGAAGAAACGACAGAATCCGTTCTCTTCCTTAAACGCTTACATGTTCCCCCCCACCACTGCCAGCAGACTCTCAAGACGTTCAGAAAAAAACTGGAAGCCGTATTAATATTTTATTTGAATACATTATGAAATGCTTTTCTTTAACGAGGCTGGGGAGTCTCTTTCTTTCTTTCCCGGGACAACGACATCTTTAAAGTTTGCACTTTCCCCTGCCCTGTTTTGTGACTCTAGAGGCAGGATGTACAAATCTGTAGAATCATAGATTGTTAGAGCTGGAAGGGACCTTGCAGGTCATCTAGTCCAACCCCCTGCACTCTGCAGGAACATAGCCGAAAGATAGCCCCACAACATAACCGAAAGGTGGTCATCCAGCCTCTGCTTGAAAACGTCCAGGGAAGGAGCATCCACCACCTCCTGAGGCAGTCTGTCCCACTGCTCAGCCACTCTAACAGTTAGGAAGTTTCTCCAGATACTTAGCCGGTATTGTAAAAGGTAAAGGTTCCCTTGCTCGAAAGCCAGTCGAATCCGACTCTAGGGTTGCGGTGCTCATCTCCATTTCAAAGCAAAGAGCCAGTGCTGTCCGAAGACGTTTCCATGGTCATGTGGCCAGCATGACTAAACACCAAGGTGCACGGAACGCTGTTACCCTCCCACCGAAGTGGTACCTATTTATCTACTTGCAATTTCTTGCTTTGACTCCCTTGTAATTTCCACCCTTTTTTTTTTTCGTTTCTTTTGCATTTCCATATGTACTTTTTATGGTGATTACCGACAAGGGAGAGTCAGTGTGTGGTGTAGTCCTTATGAGTGCCAGACTAGTATGAGGAAGACCCACGTTTCAAATCCCCACTTGTGCCATGGAAGCTTGCAGGGTGACCTCGGGCCGCTCACATTGTCTCAGCCTGACCTACCTCACAAGAGTCCAGCAGCATCATAAAGACTAGCAAAATTTGTGGCAGGATAGCTGAAGAAGTGACCAGTGACTCACAAAGGCTCCTACCCCGCCACAAATTTTGCTAGACTTTATGGTGCTGCTGGATTCTTGTTCTTTTCTGCTGCTGCTGCTAGTGTTGTTCAGTCGCACAGTCGAGTCCAACTCTTTGCAACGCCCTGGACCACATCACGCCAGGCCCTCCTGTCTTCCGCCGTCCTCCGGAGTTTGCTCAGTTTCATGTTTCTTTGCATTGATAACACTGTCTAACCATCTCATCCTTTGACGTCCCCTTCTTCTTTGACCTTTAGTCTTTCCCAGCATCAGGGTCTTCTCCAGTGAGAGCCAGTTTGGTGTAGTGGTTAAGTGTGCGGACTCTTATCTGGGAGAACCGGGTTTGATTCCCCACTCCTCCACTTGCACCTGCTGATGTGACCTTGGGTCAGTCACAAGCTCTGGCACAGCTGTTCCTGAAAGAGCAGTTTGTGTTAGAGGTCTCTCAGCCCCACCTACCTCACAGGGTGTCTGTTGTGCGGAGGGGAAGGGAAAGGGGTTTGTAAGCCGCTCTGAAACTCCAAGTGAAGGGAGGGGTATAAATCCAAACTCTTCTTCTTCTTCTTCTCTCAGCCCCACCTACCTCACAGGGTGTCTGTTGTGGGGAGGGGAAGGGAAAGGAGACTGTAAGCCACTCTGAGACTCCAAGTGAAGGGCAGGGTATAAATCCAATCTCTTCTTCTTCTACTCTGAGCCCCACCTACCTCACACAGAGTCTGTTGTGGGGAAGGGAAGGGGAAGGGGAAGGAGTTTGTAAGCCACTCTGAGACTCCAAGTGAAGGGTGGAGTATAAATCCAATTTCTTCTTCTTCTTCTTCTTCTTCTTCTTCTTCTTCTTCTTCTTCTTCTTCTTCTTCTTCTTCTCCTTCTCCTTCTCCTTCTCCTTCTCCTTCTCCTTCTCCTTCTCCTTCTTCTTCTCCTTCTCATTTGGTGGCCAAAGTATTTGAGCTTCAGCTTCAGTATCTGGCCTTCCAGGGAACAGTCAGGGTTGATTTCTTTTAGGATTGACTTTCTGCAAGGTAGACTTTCTGCTGCTGCAGACCCACCAATGTGGCTACTCATCTTGCTCTGCCTTGCAGAGTTGTGAGGATACTCTGAGGAAGTGAGCAGTGAGTGCCAAAACTGGTTAATTAACAGGAGACAGAGAGTGAGTATAAATGGGCAGTTTTCACAGCGGAAGGTGGTCAGCAGTGGGGTACCGCAGGGCTCTGTCCTAGACTCAGTGCTTTTTAACTTGTTCATTAATGACTTGGAGTTGGGAGTAATCAGTGAAGTTGCCAAGTTTGCAGATGACACGAAGTTGTTCAGGGTTGTGAAAGCCAGGGAGGATTGTGAGGCACTCCGAAGGGATCTGTCAAGGATGGGCAAGTGGGCGTCAACGTGGCAAATGGGGTTTAATGTGGGCAAGTGCAAAGTAATGCACATTGGAGCCAACAGTCTCAACTGTAAATACACATTGATGGGTCCGAACTGACAGTAACTGACCAGGAGAGAGATCTTGGAGTCGTGGTAGATAACTCACTGAAAATGTCAACTCAGTGTGCAACTGCAATTTTTAAAAAGGCAAATGCTATGCTGGGGATTATTAGGAAGGGAACTGAAAGCAAATCAGCCAGTATCAAACACCCCTGAATAAATCGATGCTGCAGCCTCACTTGGAATATCATGTACTGTTCTGGTTAATGCACCTCAAAAAATATAGCATTGGAAAAGTGTAAAAAAAGAGCTACAATTATTAAGGGGATGGGACAGTTTCTCTATGAAGAAAGGTTAAAGAAATTAGGGTTCTTTACCAAGGAGAGCCAGCTTGGTGTAATGGAGAAGAAGAAGAAGAAGAAGAAGAAGAAGAAGAAGAAGAAGAAGAAGAAGAAGAAGAAGAAGAAGAAGAAGAAGAAGAAGAAGAAGAAGAAGAAGAAGAAGAAGAAGAAGAAGAAGAAGAAGAAGAAGAAGAAGAAGAAGAAGAAGAAGAAGAAGAGATTGGATTTATACCTTGCCCTTCACTTGGAGTCTCAAAGCCGCTTACAAACTCCTTTCCCTTCCCCTCCCCACAACAGACACCCTGTGAGGCAGGTGGGGCTGAGAGAGCTCTAACACAAACTGCTCTTTTAGGAATAGCTGTGCCAGAGCTTGTGACTGACCCACAGTCACATCAACAGGTGCAAGTGGAGGACTGGGGAATCAAACCCGGTTCTCCCAGATTAGCATCCACGCACTTAACCACTACACCAAACTGACTCTCTCGTAAGTGTGGCTGTAAGTAGCTTTTTCCTCGCTCTGCAGCAGGTACCTATGCTCATGGGCGCATGGGCACATAGGCGCAGCAGCAAATAGGGCAGGATCCCATCTCCCAGGAGGTTGCCTGGCCAGAGCTTTAACTCCGGGGGGTGGAAGCATTCCACAGCACAGTTGTGCGCATGGGCACTTATGTGCATCTCCGTGGGAACAGCCGGTGCACATTTTCAATGCGGGTTGTCCCCGGCTTTTAGTGTTTAGTGCGCACACATCTGGAAAGTAGGATGAATGTGCTCTTCAGGGTTTGCTACCACTTTCACCTGGTACTTTTTAAACTCGAGAGGGAAGTGCTACAAAATGGGCTGAGTACGGCTGGGGGACGCCTGACAGCTGTGCCTGTGTGAACCAGGCCTTTTAATCCGTTTGTGAAACGTTCCTGAAATGTGCCCATATCGGGCCAAACTGCCAGTCTGAACTCAGTCTAAGGCTTTACGACAGAGTCTCCAGCAATTCCTACATCTTCAAATGGCCAGTTCCGGGTTGGACCACAGAGTGACGAGAACAGCATTCAGTCCGCCCTCTGAGACAGACATTTTCTCTGGGGGAACTGACCTCTGCCGTCTGGAGATCAGTTATAACTCTGGGAGGCGCCCAGGGACTGCCTGGGGGTTGGCAACCCTATCCAAAGTGCTCTGCAGATGCAGAGATTTGTTCTCATCAGCATCCCTGGAGCCGAAACGAGAATTACGGACGGGAGCTCACTCTGGAGGAGAGAAATGGTCTCTCCCCCCCACCTCCTTGGCTTTGCATTGTATTTAGATACAGCTCAGCTCTTCCTGTCCGCGGAGAGCATCTAGGGCAGACACCTGCGCCCTGGAAATGAGGTCTGAGTTATTAAGTGCGGACTCTGTCCAGCTGGGGTTGGTTGCGCTCAGCGGTTTTGCTGAGGAAAGCGCCGGGCCTCCCTCCGTTGTTTACACACTGGGAAGCAGAAATTGCCTGAGTCGCAAGCCGCCGCACAGGTGTCCCTGGGATCTTTGCTGGCTTTCGAGGCCTGGTGTCGCTCCAGAATCAAAAAAGAAAGAGGCGAAGCTAGGCTCCCAGCCACAGCTGGGAGGCACGGGATGCCCATTGGTGTCTTTGTTCCCTCACGACTTCCTCAGAAGATCATTCGGGAGGGAGTTATCAAAGAGAGCCCCCCGGCCTGCCCAACCCGGGCTGGGGTTCTCTCCGCCAAGAGGCTGGCTAGCTACGATTACAAAGAGGGGTTAAAGGCACCTGTATACCTTTGGCCAGGTAGTGCTACCACCTGTCCTTTTACATCCCTCCAGACTTCCAACCTGACCGGGCTCAATTAGGGAATCCTCCCTGCGAGGCTGGCTCACAGCAGGAGAACCACAGGTTGTTCTAGAGGGAGTAACTGACAGTCTCAGGCACCAGAATGTATTGCAGCAGTGGAGGCAGAAACCGGAATCATAGAATCATAGAATGTTAGAGCTGGAAGGTACCTTGCAGGTCATCTAGTCCAACCCCCTGCACTTTGCAGGAGCATAGCCGAAAGAGAGCCTGACATACCGACAACATACCTGAAAGATGGTCGTCCAGCCTCCGCTTGAAAACGTCCAGGGAAGGAGCATCCACCACCTCCCGAGGCAGACTGTTCTACTGCTCAACCACTCTGACAGTTAGGAAGTTTCTCTTGATATCTAGCTGGTAACAACTCCCTTGTAATTTCCACCCATTAGATCTAGTCTTGCAATCCGGAGCAAGAGAGAATAGATCTGCTCCATCTTCTACATGACTCCAATCATGTCCCCTCCAAGTCATCTCTTTCCCAGGCTAAACATACTCAACTCTTTCAGCCTTTCCTCATAAGACTTGGATTCCAACCCTCTCACCATCCTGGTCGCCCTCTTCTGGTCATGCTCAAGCTTGTCAACATCCTTCCTAAAATGCGGTGCCGAAAACTGGACACCCTATTCCAGGTGAGGCCTGACCATAGCAGAATAGAGCGGAACAACCACCTCCCGTGATCTGGACATGTGATCTGGAAGTTAGTGAATAAAATATATGTTTATTTAAGTGCAGAGTATATTTATTAAAAAGAATGAAAACTGACTTAAAATAGTATTGGGGAGGGGGACAAGAAAGCTAAAGATTAACAAACTAGCTAAACACTGATAGAACCTTGGTTCTCAAAGACAAGATGTTACCCATTCAATTCTGGGTACAGATGTACTCCGTCTCCAGAGTCCCAAATGCCAGGCTGGTTGGCTTCAGCAGACAGAGCTTCCAAGATGGCCGAAAGGTGAGCAAGGCAGAGTTATGCGTCGGCTTCACATGCAACACCATCATGCCCACCAAATAGGAATTAAGGTAAGGTTGCTGTCACACATGCCAGTCGGAATGGAGGGGAAGTGAGGCTATTCCCTCCGGAGGAATTTGACCCACAGTTGAGGGATCACACATCCCCTTTGTGCTGTGGGTGCAGCCCATCACTGTGTGATCAATTGCCACCACGGGTGAGTCGTTTTTTCCCCCCATCTGCATAAATGAGGAATCACAGCTCCACACTGAGGTTCCCCCATGGCGTACGGGATTCTGCACATACTGCGAAGGGTAGGGGGTAAATGGCACCAAGTCAGGATGGACTGATCAGGCCATCCCAATGGCATGAATGCATACTTGCACAATCAGACAGGGGAAAGTAATCCGTGGCCCATTGGAACCCATTTATGGAAAGCCTCGGCCTCTATGCCCTGTTGTTGGCCCTCCAAAGGAACTGGTTGGCCACTGTGCAAGACAGGGACTAGATGGACCACTGGTCTGATCCAGCAGGGCTCTTCTAATATTCTTATCAGGGCAAGGTCTCAGCCTCTGTGCCCTGTTGTTGGCTGTGCAGAGGAACTGTTTGGCCACTATGGGAGACAGGATGCTGGACTTAGATGGACCACTGGTCTGATCCAGCAGAACTCTTCTGATGTTCTAAGGAAGGCCTCCACCTCTCTGCCCTGTTGTTGACCCTCCAGGGGAACTGGTTGGCCACTGTGTGAGACAGGATGCTGGACTTAGATGGACCACTGGTCTGATCTAGCAGGGCTCTTCTGATGTTCTAAGGAAGGCCTCCTCCTCTACGCCCTATTGTTGGCCCTCCAGAGGAACTGGTTGGCCACTGCGTGAGACAGGATGCTGGACAAGATGGACTATTAGTCTGACCCAGCAGGGCTCTTCTGAGTCTAAATGTACTCCGTCTCCAGAGTCCCAAATGCCATGCTGGTTGGCTTCAGCAGTCAGAGCTTCCAAGATGGCTGAAAGGTGATCATGACAGAGTTACATATTCTGATGTTATTATGTTCCTATCACTGGCAATATTTGGATACTCTGGTATTTGGGCAAAACTTATGGTAAAACCATTTTCAACCATAGAGTTTTTGACCAAATACCAGTCCTCCTGGCATTACGAGAGATCTCCAGATGACAAAGATCAATCCTCCCACAGAAACCGCAGACAATTTGGAGGAGGGGGATTTAAGTGCCATGAAAATGTGCATTCCATGATTCAAGAGTCTTGCAAAAGCTCAAATAATCTGTAACATTCATTCATTTATTTTTTCCTTTCCTGCCTGCCCTCCAAGGATCTCAGGACAACATACCTAGTCCCAGCCCAGCTGTGAAACCTTTACTTTGGGCAGGATAGTCAAACCCATGCAGTGTGAATCCAGAATACTGATGCAGTTTGTGGCAGTTTGTGGCGGTTCGTGAAGAGCAGAAAGCAGAGGTTTCAAATCAGCGGGGAGCAGAAAGCAGGGGTCATGAACACATCTGAACTGGTTCAACAGCAAACCACGAACTGAACGGCAAAAAATGCAGTCCGTGCCCATCCCTAGCCGTCATCATCATCAGACATCATCAAAGCCTATATGCTAACAACAGATACGCTTCTCAGAATTCTGGCTGTGCATAAGCTGCATGTCATCCCATACGACCCTCTGCCCCCCCCCCTTTCAAGAAGTGAGCACACAAACAATTAGACAGTAGGAATGTGCTGCGGAACCTTTCCCCTCTCTTGTCCCTGAGAGGAGTTTGACAATGATGGTAATGAAGAGCAAAGTGGGCTTTTGAAGTGACATGCCTTGCCACCCAGGAGTGGGAGACGTTATTACAGTTCCCGTCAAGAAGGATGGAACTGTCACCAGATGTTTGCGGGATTGTGGAGACATCTGATACATCGTGTGTGTTTTGGACGACAACAGCCATCAGGGAGACGGAAAGGCAGTTAGTACTATGTGCACGTAACGTGTTGGATGAAAACCTGATTGTCCTTCTTCCGTGTCCCCGGTAAAACATGATAAAAGTGAGTGACATTCTGCCTTGTTCCTTGTGAAATGCCAGCCAAAGGATGATTCGGTGAATGCACAGCTCTCTTGCATCCAGGGCTGCAGCTACTATGGACCAGCCAACACCGAAGAGTGACGAAGCTGGTGGGAAAGGCATGTTGATCAGAGGAGGTGCTGTCAGAAGAACAAACTACTCTCCAAAGGAAGGGAAGAGGCTTGGCTAGATTGCCAGATCAGGGTTGGGAAATACTTGGAGATTTAGGGGTGGAGCCAAAGGAGGGCGGGGTTTGGGGAAGGAAGGGACTTTGAAGGATATAATGCCATAGAGGCTACCTCCTGAAGTGACCATTTACTGCAGGTGAACTGATCTCTGTCATCTGGAGGTCTACAACCAGGAGGTCTACAACCTCCACCTACAGGCTGGCAACCCTAGGTTTACCTGAAGATTCCTGACATAGCTTCCTACTGGAAGGAAGATGGTCCATCTTCATTTGGCCAAGGGATCCTGGAAATCCCCCCCTCCTCTGGGCCCATGAGGTCCAAGTTACACCCCCCCCCAAAAAGAAGGTGCCCCCAGGAAAGTGCTTTCTTGGAAAATGACAGGCAGTCATTTTTACAGGTGCAGGTTCAGGAGGTTCAGGAGTGTATAGAACAGATCTTGTGCAAGCTAGAGACATCAAACTCATAGTAGATCCCCACCCCATCCCGATGCTCCTTTACGTGCCCTTCAAGTTCAGTAAATGTTTTGATTGAGCAGAGTTCCATCTTTGAAGTTCAGTAAACATTTTGTTTGAGCAGAGACAGTCTGCCTGGGAATGTCTCCACTGACAAACCAGCACGAATCACCACAAAGAGCTTGAAAGTTCGTGGAAAGGTCCTGCCGGGTGACCTGCCGTGAACTTGAATTCGCAAAGCAAGGAACTGGCCAAAATTCATCACGAACTTCCGTTTGTGAGCTGTTTCATGCCCTTCCCTAGTCTCCATACAAAACACCATGTTCTGGCACCAAGATGCAACTGCTCCCATGTTACCTCACAAGCAGTATTTACTGACCAGTCTCCTCACATTTGTTACCACTATAGTCTCTTATTGTTGCCACTGCTTTTATGTACTGCAATAAAATGGCTGCCTGGTATGGACAACTTCAAGAGGGAATTAGATAAACATACGGAGCAGAGGTCCATCAGTGGTTATTAGCCACAAGGTATAAATAGGGACTCAGAGGCAAGTGATGCTCTGTCTTCTTGGTGCTTGGGGGAGTCAACAGTGGGAAGGCTTCTAGTGTCCTGGCCCCACTGGTGGACCTCCTGATAGCACCTAGTATTTTTGGCCACTGTGTGACAGAGTGTTGGACTGGATGTACTGTTGGCCTGATCCAACATTGGCTTCTCTTATGTTCTTATGTCCCTTCTGGCAACTGGCTTCAAAAGGGAAGTGGACAAATTCATGGAGGACATGGTTTTCAGTGCCTACTATCCTTGACCTGGATGGCCAAGGCTGTCCTGATCTCATCAGATCTCAGAATCTGAGCAGGGTCAGCCCTGGTTAGAACTTGGATGAGGGACCACCAAGGAAGTCCAGGGTCTCTACGCAGAGCCAGGCAATGTCAAACCACCTTTGAATGACTCTTGCCTTGAAAAACCCCATGGTGTTGCCATAAGTCAGCTGTGGCTTGACAGTGCTTTCCACCACCACCACCAGCCATGTTGTATAGTGACTCCATCCAGTACTAGAGGCAGTGTGCTTTTTCTACCTACTGCTGGAGACCACGGGCTGGAGGAGGCTGCTACAGTCAACATACTTATGGACTTCCTGGAGGCAACCGGTCAGACACTGTGTGAATAGAACGTTGACCTTGATGGGCGTTTGGTCTGATCCCGCAGGGCACTTCTGAAGTTCTTATATTCTTATGCATGGCGATTGAGAAGGGAAGGAGTGTTGGTGCTCTGGGGTGCATGGGGTGGAGTGGCAGAGACAGAAGGAGTGTCAAAGGCAGAAACGATGGTGTCAGCAGCCGGAGGGCTGAGTATGAGGTAATGGCAGAGGCAACGGAAGCTGCCATCCTCGCCCAAAATCCACCACCGGAGACCAGCATCTTACCATCTCCAGCCTTGCAACATGGCTTAATGTGTTGGGATACACAAGGTCTATAGTGCACCTACTTGAAGGAGATCAGAAGAACAGCTGAAGGACTGATAGCATAGCTAGATTAGGGACTTGCCACCATTTCAAATCTTGTCCTTCCTGTCTCCTGATTGGCTCTTTGGAGATTTCCTGCTTCAACTGAGCCCTCCCCCTTTGTTCCTGTCGCACACAGCAGTTAGTCAGTTAAGCCTCAGTGCCTCTCCTCTGTTCTAGAAGAGTTTATTTCTCCTTTAGTAAGTTGAGTTATTTCCTTTCATCAGTTGACACTCCATTCCTCTGCATGTTTGAACCCTGCCAACATAATGAATGAATTTTGTTGGGTGTCTCCAAATTCCAGCATGACGAGAGAAGGGTAGAAACATGCCACCATGTCTTGAGGTTATTCCTCTGGGATGAAGTGCGTTCAATTAGCTTGAGTGGCGTTTGCTTCGTTCATTTCTTTATGAAAGCTGAAGCCCACTCATGATATTAAATTGTATCGATCTACATTAATTATGCACGTGGAGGCAACAGTCCAACAAGCCACCCAGTTTGAAGGAGGTCTCCCTTAGAATTGTGGAACCAAAGCCATCGCCTTGACTCGATGGCCCAAAGCCCTCGTCAAAACCACAATTTGTTAATTGTTAATTAGATGAAGTGATCAAAGGGAACCGGGGAGGTCTCAAAATACCATGCAAGGGTGGATAAGGCAGGTACTCTCGGAGGTCACCCTGGCAGTTCCAAAAATGGACAAAAGCTTGACCTGTAACCCAAGCTTTCTGTAGGCAATCTGGACCCATAAGGAAGTCAGTAACTACCAAAGAGCTTCCACGGTGTATTAGATCAGGGTACTGACTGGATGGCCCAGGCTAGTCTGATATTAGATTTTGGAAGCTGAGCACAATCAGCCCTGGTTAGTACTTGGAAGGGAGACCACCAAGAAAGTTTCAGTTTGCTACGCAGAGGCAGGCAATGGCGACCAGCTGTGTTCATCTCTTACCTTGAAAACCCTCTGGGGTCACCATGGACTCGCTGTGACTTGACAGCTCTTTGTACTATCACCACTGACCCTACAGTATATGATCTGCCTTGAGTCTCAGTAAGAAAGGCAGACAGTGAATGAATGAATGAATGAATGAATGAATGAATGAATGAATGAATGAATGGGTGGGTGGGTGGGTGGGTGGGTGGGTGGGTTACAGAGAGAGAGAGAGAGAGATGGCTTTTTTTCCTTGGGGAACATGCCAGAACAGAGTTCCAGAGCCTCTCCAACAAAATTGTTTTAGAAATGTTTAAAAGTTCATGAATTTTCAGTATAAAGATTGAAAACTTCCTTTCCCTCTTCAGAGTTCCGACATATCTTTCCTTTTTTAGATAGATAGATGATAGATAGATAGATAGATAGATAGATAGATAGATAGATAGATAGATAGATAGATAGATAGATAGATAGACAGACAGACAGACAGACAGACAGACAGACAGACAGACACAGACAGATGATAGAAAGACGATAGATAAACAGATGATAGACACAGACAGATGGTAGACAGATACATGATAAACAGATAGATGATGATGATGATATGATGATGATGAAGATAGATAGACAGATGATAGATGATAGATGATTAGATGATAGATGATAGATGATAGATGATAGATAGATAGATAGATAGATAGATAGATAGATAGATAGATAGATAGATAGATAGATAGATAGATAGATAGATAGATAGATAGATAGATAGACAGACAGACAGACAGACAGACAGACAGACAGACAGAGATGGCTTTTTTTGTAGCAGGAACTCCTTTGCATATTAGGCAACATACCCCTAATGTAGGCAATCTTCCAGGAGCTTACAGAGCTCTTCTTACCGGGGCTACTGTAAGCTCTTGGAGGATTGGCTACATTAGGGGAGTGTCGCTTAATATGCCAAGGAGTTCCTGCTACAAAAAGAACCCTGGATAGATAGATGATTGATAAATGATGATGATGATGATGATATGGTAGGTAGGTAGGTAGGTAGGTAGGTAGGTAGATGATGATAGAAGATGATAGATAGATAGATAGATAGATAGATAGATAGATAGATAGATAGATAGATAGATAGATAGATAGATAGATAGATAGATAGATAGATAGATAGATATGATGATGGATGGATGGATGGATAGGTAGATAGATAGATAGATAGATAGATAGATAGATAGATAGATAGATAGATAGATAGATAGATAGATAGATAGATAGATAGATAGATATAGATAGATAGATAGATAGATAGATAGATAGATAGATAGATGATAGATGATAGATGATAGATAGACAGACAGACAGACAGACAGACAGACAGACAGACAGACAGACAGACAGACAGACAGATAGATAGATAGATAGATAGACAGATAGATAGATAGACAGATAGATGATAGATAGATAGATAGATAGAGTTAACTTTTTGGCATGGGCCAATGTGCTTCTGTGTGTAGGGGGCCTAATCCTGGAATTAAGTCTAGACATCCTCCTTGTTAAACCAGAATTAAGGAGAAGTTAAAATTCAGGGCTGGGAATAATTCCAACAGGGTACCAGCACAGAACGGGGGGACTTTGGCTCTTCCCCAGTGTTGTTGTCTGAGCTTGATGTGGACTCACTTATTCCGTGTGCGGAAGAACGACCGCCTCACTGCACCTCGGTTCCAAAGGGTCTTTGAAGTGACTGATCAATGGCATGACTTTGTTGAATGATAATGGCATAATATGTTATAATTAGATGTCAGTGGGCGTTTTTATATACAAAGGAAAGTCAGCGAGTGAATCAACTTCATCCCATTCTTTGTGAGATTGCCTTCCAATCCCTAATCATTGAATGATCACTGCCCACAATGAAAGATGTTAAGGACAAAGGAATCTGAAAAATTGCTTTTTGGCTTCCTAAGGGCCCAGAATGCAAAATCAATGCTACCAGGGAATAATTTAGAGTTGGGGGAAAGTCTCTTGTTCCATTCAGTGCTTGTCCCCACGGTTGGGTTATACTGAGTGCTCCATTCCAAGGCCTCTGCTACACAGTTCGAAGAACTTTGTCAACAAGGAGGAGCCATAGCTCACTGGTAGACTCTCTGCTTGGCCTGCAGAAGGTCCCAGGTTCAATCCGCAGCACCTCCAGTTAAAAGGACCAAGCAGTAGGTGATATGAGAAACCTTCTCCTGAGACCCCGGAGAGCTGTCACCAGTCTTAGTAGGCAATACTGATTTTAGGGGAGGGGGCTGTGGAAGTGCCTCTGTTTTGCATGCCGAAGGTCCCGGGTTCCGTCCCCAGGATCTGCCATTAAGAGGTTCAGGCAGTAGGTGATGTGAGAGAAACCGTCTCCTGAGACCATGGAGAGCTGTGGCTGTCTGAGTAGACAAGACTGACCTTGATGGACCAATTATTTTATTCAGTATAAGGCAGTTTCATGTGATGTGCACATGTGCATTTGGATACGTATTTATTACCTATTCAGTAACAGCAATATATACCGAAAAGTGTATATAATGGCATATACAGTAACATGCTGAAAAATGGATAACTTAGACAGCAAGAAGATATTTAGGGGAGTATTTTTATTTCAAAGGAATTTGGGCAAATATAGTGCGTTGGTTAGAATATTAGACTTGGACAAGAGGCAAAGAAGAAGGAGGAGGAGGAAGAGGTGGTGGTGGTGGTGGAGATTGGATTTATACCTGGCCCTTCACTCAGAGTCTCAGAGCAGCTTACAGCTCCTTTCCCTTCCCCTCTCCACAACAGACACTCTGCGAGGTATGGCTGAGAGAGCTCTTTACATAAGAACATAAGAACATAAGAGAAGCCAATGTTGAATCAGGCCAATGGCCCATCTAGTCCAACACTCTGTCACACAGCAGCCAAAATATACCAGGTGCCATCAGGAGGTCCAGCAGTGGGGCCAGGACACTAGAAGCCCTCCCACTGCTGCCCCCTCCAGCACCAAGAATAGAGTGCATCACCTGCCCCAGACTGAGAGTTCCCATCTATACCCTGTGGCTAATAGCCACTGATGGACTTCTGCTCCATATGTTTATCTAATTCCCTCTTGAAACTGTCCATGCTTGTAGCTGCCACCACCTCCTGTGGCAGTGAATTCCATATGTTAATCACTCTTTGGGTGAAGAAGTATTTCCTTTTATCTGTTCTAACCCAACTGCTCAGCAATTTCATGGAGTGCCCACGAGTTCTTGTATTGTGAGAAAGGGAGAAAAGTACTTCTTTCTCAACCTGCTCAATCCCATTCATAATCTTATAAACTGCCCATTCAAGAACAGCTCTGACAAAACTATAGCTTGCCCAAGGTCATCCAGCATCTGCAAGTGGAGGAGTGGGGAATCAAACCCGGTTGATGGATGGACCACTGGCCTGATCCAGCAGGGCTTGCATTTTTATGAAAGAGCATCAGCCAAAAGGAAAATGCCACTGATCAGGACTGGGGAAAGATGGGAGCTCACATAATCACAGCCACTCAGGAAAACGAACTGCCCTGCTCAAATTGTAACTAGTAAATGTTCAGTACAATCTTAGTGAAAGCTGTGCATTTGGCAACATGTATACAAGCACCACCATTAGCAGCAGATCTTCTCCAGTGCTTGTACCTGCAGCATGACAGTTAGTCTCCCTTCGCTTTCAGTCACCATTGTTTCCACTTCTGAACAGCAACCTCGAATTAAGAGCTTAAGAAGAAGAAGAAGAGTAAGTTTTTGTACCTTGCGTATTTACCTGAAGAAATCTCCAAGCAGCTTTCAGTCACCTTCCTCTCCCCACAACAGTCACCTTGTGAGGCAGGTGGTGCTGAGAGACAGTTTCGAGAGAACTGTGACTGGCCCAGAGTCACCCAGCAGGCTTCATGGGGAGGAAGAAGAAGAAGAGTTCGTTTTTATACTCTGATTTTCTGTACCTGAAGGAGTCTCAGAGTGGCTTACAACTGCCTTCCCTTCCCCTCCCCACAACAGGCACCTTGTGAGGTAGGTGGGGCTGCGAGACAATTCTGAGAGAACTGTGATTGGACCAAGGTCACCCAGCAAGTTTCATGGGGAGGAAGTAGAAGAAGAGTTGATTTTTATACCCCACTTTTCTCTACCTGAAGGAGTCTCAGAGTGGTTGATTAGCTGTTGTAGATTTTCCGGGCTGTGTGGCCGTGGTCTTGGCATTGTAGGAGGTATAACGCAGAAAGACAGAGTACTCCCTGTGTCGAGTTGAGAAGAAAATGGTAGGCAGGTAATTTACACCTACTCGGGAAGGTGGGGAATAACACAGAAAGATGGAGTACTCTCTGTGTCAAGGTGAGAAGAAAAATGGTAGGCAGGTAATTTACACCTACTCGGGAAAGTGGGGAATAATACAGAAAGATGGAGTACTCTCTGTGTCACGGTGGGAAGAAAAATGGTAGGCCACAACAAGCAGGGATGACTGCAACAGCACCTTCCCACCTGTGCTTCCTAGCATTTGACGTAAAGAGGAATACTGCTTCTTATACTCGAGGGAGTAGATAGCCATCATGACTGGTAGCCGTTGAGAGCCTCATGACCCTAGTCATTGAGAGTCTCGTGACCTAGTAGAATTCATGAGATTGCCGCATTAATGCTGAGCAGGAGGGTGTCTCAACATTGCCATATCCTGTGGCAGTGAGTTCCACAGTTTAGACTATGTGCTGTGTGAAGAAGTACTTCATTCTGTCTGCTCTGAATCTCCCAGCCTTTGGCTTCAGTTGGGTGACCCCGGGTTCTAGAACTTTGGGAGAGGGTGGAAATCTACTGAAACAGTTCTCTCTCTCTCTCTCTCTCTCTCTCTCTCTCTCTCTCTCTCTCTCTCTCTCTCTCTCTCTCTCTCTCTCTCTCTCTCTCCCATTTGGAAATGGATTGAAATTTCTCCCAGTGCGCCTCCCCGATCCCCATCCTCGTGTCATCTTTGTGTTAAATTAAAATCAATAAGCGTAAAGAACCCGACACATTCAGGTCCTGCTCTAGGGTATGTGGAGCTGTGTGATCTCTCTCTCTATTCTAACTCACTTTGCCTGGTCAGCTAGACCAAAAGAGGGCTTGGAAAACCAGACCACACCTGCCTGTTGTCGGATATTGGGATTTTTGTGTGTGTGTGTGCAATAGCAATTATTTGCAACTGGACTCTCTTGTCCATGCAGAAAATTCTGTTTGCAAGTGCGACAGAAGCGCAATATCCAAAAATATGTGGCTACGGCTAGAGTATGGCGAATGGCCATCGTCTCTGGATGAAAAACTGCAGCCCAGATGGACAACTGTTACGCTGAATGGTGCAATCGTCCCCTCCCCATACTGCTATGTAAGTGAAATATAGGGTTGCCATCTCCAGGTTGGTAAGTTCTCGGAGATTTGGGGGAGGAGTCTGTTGAAGGTGGGCTTTGGGAGGGTGAGGGACTTCAGTAGGCCGTGATGTCATCGAGTCTTCCCTCCAAGTGAGCTGCTTTCTCCAGGGGAACGTACCTCGACAGGTCATTTTTTAATTCTGCTAGATCTACAGGTCCTATCTGGAGGTGGTTGTTGTTGTTCAGTCGCACAGTCGAGTCCGACTCTTTGCGACCCCATGGACCAGATCACGCCAGGCCCTCCTGTCTTCCGCTGTCCGCTGAAGTTTGCTCAATTTCATGTTCGTTGCGTCGATGACACTGTCTAACCATCTCATCCTTTGCCGTCCCCTTCTTCTCTGACCTTCAATCTTTCCGGCATCAGGGTCATCTCCAGTGAGGGCTCCCTTCTCATTTGGGGCCAAAGTAGTTGAGCTTCAACTTCAGGATCTGGCCTTCCAGGGAACAGTCAGGGTTGATTTCTTTTAGGATTGACTGATTTGATCTCCTTGCAGTCCAAGAGACTCTCAAGAGTCTTCTCCAGCACCATAGTTCAAAAGAATCTATTCTTTGGTGCTCGGCCTTCCTTATAGTCCAACTCTTGCAGCCATACATTACTACGGGGAATACCATTGCTTTGACCATGCAGACTTTTGTTGGCAGGGCGATGTCTCTGCGTTTTATCATGCTGTTTAGGTTTGCCATCGCTTTCCTCCCAAGGAGCAGGCATCTTTTAATTTCATGGCTGCAGTCACCATCTGCAGTGATCTGGGATCCCAGGAACGTGAAGTCTGTCACTACCTCTAGCACCCTAATTAAATAGTACGTGTGATGCAGCCCCAGGGTCTTATGGGAAAAGTCTTCTTTTCCAAAATGATTACTCTCTACATTATATTCTAACAGTTTGGCTGGATAAGAGAGATGCAATTATCATTGTTATTTCTGGTCTGGTTTCACATTTCAGTTCTATTGTGCGCCAACGTTATTGGCAATTCTTGTGGGAATGCACAAAGCCTGAGACGTGTCTTCTCTTCATTAAAGTGGTGTCCTGTATCTTAGGGCATAATCGCAATGTTTTATTTTCAAATGACGGGCATACATAACGCAGACATATCGATCCGTTCGCTTCTGCTCCCCAGATGTAAAGACTTTCAACTGCCAATACGGTGCGGTGTGATTGGCTCTGGCGGTTTTTCTTTCATTCTTGGAACATTCCAGTTCTATTGTTAACACACTTTATGATAATCACTCACAATGCTGAATTCCCAAACCACAACTTCTGCTGAATGGGCCTAATTTGATTAGATCGAGAAAAAGTCCTTGTAAAATCAAAGAAGGCAGGTGTCAAAAGTTGGTCTGTTGAGGCAAATACCAAGAGCCACAGCTTGCAAGAGTGTTTCTTAAGGACTTTAGACCAGGGTCCCCAATTTTTCCCTGGAAGGCCAGATCCTGAAGTGGAAACTCAAATACTTTGGCCACCAAATGAGAATGGAGCACTGACTGGAGAAGACCCTGATGCTGGGAAAGGTTGAAGGAAGAAGAAGAAGAAGAAGAAGAAGAAGAAGAAGAAGAAGAAGAAGAAGAAGAAGAAGAAGAAGAAGAAGAAGAAGAGGAGGAGAAGGAGGAGGAGGAGGAGGAGATTAGATTTATACCCCGCCCTTCACTACCCAGAGGTGTCTCAGAGCGGCTTACAAACTCCCTTCCCTTCCCCTCCCCACAACAGGCACCCTGTGAGGTAGGTGGGGCTGAGAGAGCTCTTGACAGAAACTGCTCTTTTTCGAGAACAGCTCTTATCAGAGCTATGGCTTGCCCAAGGTCATCCAGCGAGGTGCAAGTGGAGGAGTGGGGAATTAAATCCTGTCCTCCCAGATTAGAGTCCGTGCACTTAACCACTACACCAAATTGGCTCTCACTCTCAAGAAGAAGGGGATGGCAAAGGATGAGATGGTTAGATACAGTGTTATCGATGCAATGAACGTGAAATTAAGCAAACTTCGGAGGACGACGGAAGACAGGAGGGCCCGGTGTGATGTGGTCCATGGGGTCATGAAGAGTCGGACTCGACTGTGAGACTCAACAACAACAAAAGCCCTAACTAGTTGTTAATCTATTGCATTTGTTGGCTGTTATCATTGCATTGGGGGGGAGAGAGAGAGAGAAAGTGCATTATCAAATTGGTCCAAGAAGACTCCTTTTGGGAAAGGTGTATAAATCATAGAATCATAGAACGTTAGAGTTGGAAGGGATCTTGCAGGTCATCTAGTCCAACCCCTGCACTCTGCAGGAGCATAGCCAAAAGATAGCCCTACATACCTGCAACATACCCAAAAGATGGTCATCCAGCCTCCACTTGAAAACATCCAGCAAAGGAGCATCCACCACCTCCTGAGGCAGACTGTTCCACTGCTCAACTTATCTGTTCCATCTTTTACATGACAGCCCTTCAGATACTTGAAGACTACCATCATGTCCCCTCTAAGCCTTCTCTTTCCCAGGCTAAACAGACCCAACTCTTCCAGCCTTTCCTCATAAGACTTGGATTCAAACTCTCTCACCATCCTGGCCGCCCTCTTCTAGACGTGCTCGAGCTTGTCAACATCCTTCCTAAAATGTGATGCCCAAAATGGGACACAGGACTCCAGGTGAGGAGCTGCAGTGGCTCAAGTGGTTAAGACGCTGAACTGCAGGCTGTGTAAGGTCAGTAGTTCAGCAGTTCGAGACCCGAGAGTAGTGCAAGACGGAGTGAGCTCCCGTCTCTAGTTCCAGCTCCTGCCAACCTAGCAGTTTGAAAGCAAGAAATTGCAAGTAGATAAATAGGTACCACTTCGGTGGGAAGGTAACAGTGTTCTGTGCGCCTTGGTGTTTAGTCATGTCAGCCACATGACCACGGAAATGTCTTCGGACAGCGCTGGCTCTTCGGCTTTGAAACGGAGATGAGCACCGCAACCCTAGAGTTGGATTCGACTGGCTTTCGAGCAAGGAAACCTTTACTCCAGGTGAGGCCTGACCATAGCAGAACAGAGTGGAACTACCACCTCCCATGATCTGGACACAGTGCTTCTGTTAATGCATCCTAAGATTGCATTAGCTTTCCTCACAGCCACATCGCACTGCAGGCTCACGTTGAGCTTGTGATCAACCAGAAGTGCCCCATGTAGAGCACCTGCAGGATTCATGTCACACCTCCAATCCTCTGGCCGTGGCCAATGAAAAGAAGAATCCATCCCTCCCCCTCTTCAAGGCTTTGCCTGTCCTACTTAGCTGAGTTTTCCACGGCTCGCTCAGCCCTCCGTTGGGTAAAAAAGTAACACATCGACAGAGAGAGGAGTTTAAAAATAAAAACGCCTTCACAAGTGGGCTTCTCTCTCTCTCTCTCTCTCTCTCTCTTTTCTCTCTCTCTCTGTCTCTTTTTCTTGAGGGAATGCTCCAGGGCCTGTGTTGGCTTCCCTCAGCTAAAAATGCTTGCTGATTTTCCACGGTACAAACTAGGTGGAAAGCTCGAGTTACGGGAACGATAAAGCGGGGAGTTATTAATTTCTACAGGCCTGCCGCGCACAGTTGGAACAGCTGCACTGAGCTTCTGCGAACTTTTACTGGGAGGACGTTAATTTGTGCCAAGCGCGGACACGGTTACATATGTTCGTTCCCAGTAGGCGTTTGCTTTGTGGTGATAGCCGGCGGAGTGCTGCGGCCCCAATCACCTCTGATTATTTATTTTTTTTCAAAAAATGATGTGTTTACTTCTTAAAATACCCCTATTCTCGTCTTTCTCGCTATCGACAATGGCTCAGAGTGGATTGTAAAAACCAGTCGGCACTGCCACGCGATAACGACTCACACAAATAGCCCCGACCTGGATAGCCCAGGCAAGCCAGATCTCGGAAGCTAAGCAAGAGCTGGGATGGGAGACCTCCTTGGAATACCAGAGGTGGGAGGCGGGGGCAGGCTTTATCCGGCCACCTCTCTGAATAGCCTCTAGGCCCACAGTAGGGGTCAGTCACCACAGGTTGCCATGACTGCCAGCCGCACACACACACACATGCTCATATGAACAATTAAAACAGATACGGCAACAAGATAAAGCCACTTCCTTTTTTTTATAAGAACATAAGAACATAAGAGAAGCCAATGTTGAATCAGGCCAATGGCCCATCTAGTCCAACACTCTGTCACACAGCGGCCAAAATATACCAGTTGCCATCAGGAGGTCCACCAGTGGGGCCAGGATACTAGCAGCCCTCCCACTGCTGCCCCTCCAGCACCAAGAATAGAGTGCATCACCTGCCCCAGACTGAGAGTTCCCATCTATACCCTGTGGCTAATAGCCACTGATGGACTTCTGCTCCATATGTTTATCTAATTCCCTCTTGAAACTGTCCATGCTTGCAGCTGCCACCACCTCCTGTGGCAGTGAATTCCATGTGTGAATCACTCTTTGGGTGAAGAAGTATTTCCTTTTATCTGTTCTAACCCGACTGCTCAGCAATTTCATGGAGTGCCCATGAGTTCTTGTACTGTGAGAAAGGGAGAAAAAGATTTCTTTCTCAACCTGCTCAATCCCATTCATAATCTTATAAACCTCGATCATGTCACCCCTCAGCCGTCATTTCTCCAAGCTAAAGAGCCCCAAGCATTTTAACCTTTCTTCATAGGGAAGGTGTTCCAACCCTTTTATCATTCTAGTTGCCCTTCTCTGCACTTTTTCCAATGCTATAATATCCTTTTTGAGATGTGGTGACCAGAACTGTATACAGTATTCCAAATGAGGTCGCATCAATGATTTATACAAGGGTATGATGATACTGGCTGATTTGTTATCAGTTCCCTTCCTAATAATCCCCAGCATAGCGTTGGCCTTCTTTATTGCAGCTACACACTGTCTAGACATTTTCAGCGAGTTATCCACCACGACTCCAAGATCTCTCTCTTGGTCCATCTCTGCCAGTTCAGACCCCATCAACATGTATATATATAACAAAGATTTTTATTGGAATATATTCAACATTGTTAAACACAATTTCCAAATCCACTTATAAACTATATCCCTTCCCCCTTCCCCCTAATAGGCTTCCAACACTGCTATTGCCAATAACAAAAAAAAAAATTAACAGTAATCAAGTTTAAACTTATGACAATCGATAAACCAGGTAACATGTTTTTTGTATACAGAAATCTGACTCATCTAACATTATTCAATTTTCAATAAGAATCAAGGTTATACATTTTCCCTTTCATTCTATATTCAGTTTCCATATATATTTTCAGGTCTTCCCATTCATTTAAATACTGTTCTGCCATTTGTCCATTTAATTTTTTAGTCATTTTGTCCATTTCAGCTAAAAATAGCAGTTTTCTTAACCAGTCCTGTATATCCGGTACTTTATCCGATTTCCATTGTTGCGCAAAAGCCAGATAAAGCCACTTCCTGATCGGGTTTGGTCAATCGTGTGTCTGTGTGTCTGTCTGCTAAGCCATGCTCATGGGGAGTAATGGAGGCTCCTCCATTCTTTCTTTGCCTTCTTTAGGTAAAGTAAAGGTAAAAGTTCCTTTGCTCGAAAGCCAGTCGAATCCGACTCTAGGGTTGCAGTGCTCATCTCAGATTCAAAGCCAAAGAGCCAGTGCTGTCCGAAGACATTTCCGTGGTCCTGTGACCGGCATGACTAAACACCAAGGTGCACGGAATGCTGTTACCTTCCCACTGAAGTGGTACCTATTTATCTACTTGCAATTTCTTGCTTTCGAACTGCTAGGTTGGCAGGAGCTGGAACTAGAGACGGGAGCTCACTCCGTCATGCGGCACTCACGGGTCTTGAACTGCTGAACTACTGACCTTCCACAGCCTGCAGTTCAGCGTCTTAACCACTTGAGCCACTGCAGCTCTTTGCCTTCCTTATTTTGCGTTAATTTAACGTTGCTCATCTAGTGTGGTGTAGCAGTGAAGAGTGCGGGAGCAGGATATGGAGGACCCAGGTTCGAGACCCCACTCGTGCCGTGGAAGCTCGTGGGGTGACTTTGGGCCAGCCACACTCCCTCAGCCCAAACTACCTCTCAGGGTTGTTGTGAGCGCTGTTCCCTCTAAGCTGACTTAGTGTGAGCTAGATCACAGCTTTTTAGCCTCCAGCGCACACGTTTTTTGTCTCAGCTCAGGAAGGAGGGCTCCAGAGCAAACTAGTTTATGCGGCAGCCAAATCGCTCGCTCACCACTTTAATGCTGGTAGCTCACAAAGTAGATGGTTTGCTCACAAGGCTCCACAGGGCAGAGGGAGCATTGGTTGTGAGAGAGGGAAATGAAGGAGAGGGGAATGATGTGAGCTGCTTTGGGTCTCCGTTGATGGGGGGAGGAGGAGGAGGAGGAGATTGGATTTATACCCCACCCTTCACTCGGAGTCTCAAAGCAGCTTACAAACTCTTTTCACTTTCACTTTCCCTTCCCCTCCCCACAACAGACACCCTGTGAGGTAGGTGGGGGCCAAGAGAACTCTGAGAGAACTGCTCTTGAGAGAACAGCTCTGACAGAACGATGAAGAGGAAGAGACTGGATTCATATCCCGCCCTTCACTTGGAGTCTAAGGGCAGCTTACAATCTCCTTTCCCCTCCTCTCCCCACAACAGACATCCTGGGAGGTAGGTGGGGCCGAGAGAGCTCTTTTGAGGACTGCTTCTGAGAGAACAGCTCTGAGAGCGCTTGTGACTGACCCAAGGTCACACCAGCAGCTGCCATGTGGAGGAGTGGGGGCATCAAACCTGGTTCTCCCAGTTTAGAGTCCACGCTCCTAACCACTACACCAAACTGTTAACCTTAACTGCTGATAGGGGGAGTGAAACTGACCAGAATTCGCAGGGTGGCTTCCCTTTCCTTCCCCAACCTCCTGGCTGCTGTGGGGGAGAGGCGCACTGAATGTGGGGGGTCAGGAGGGAGGAGTCTGGCATCCTTCTGCAGTGGGGCAGCTTGTCAGAGGTGGGACTCTGCCTCAAATGCCCCACGGTGGCTATGGGCCTGCTAACATCGCTCTCCTCCCCTCCATTTTATCCTCACAACAACCCTGCAAAGTCGGTTAGGCTGAGAACTTGAGACTCCCGGATACTCGTCCAACATTCCGACTGCCACACCGCACTGCCTGAAAACCATCTCATGATCTCCCACCCTTCTCCCAGTTGCCGCAGCCTGCCTTGCAAATTGTTTTCTGGACAGGAAAGCTGCTTTTCACTCAGCCCTTATCACTGCTATCGCCCAGTGAGCATGTCAGCCGGACGGGTGCCTGCTCAGAAACAGACCAAAGGCCACCGATTCCTTTCCTCGCTGCCCGCTAAGAAGCCGACGTTGAACGCGAGCAAAGCCAGATCACTGCTGAGTCGGGCTGATCCTCAGCCGGTCTGTTTTTCGCCCAGGTGAAAAGCTCCGTGCCTCATTACTGGCTCTCCTGTGGTACGACAGCAGCAACCCACAGAGAAGCAAATCTGTCTGCCGGGGCGGCCTGGGAGGATTCCTCAGAGCTGCGGAAGCTCCCGAGTGAGAAATCAGGGGACGTGTGAGATGTAATATTTTGATTCAGTTATTCTAGCCGTTGTCACCCGTAATGGGCAGTTTGCTTGATTTCTGCCACCATGAATCACTTCGAGCACATAATGGCCGCCGCTCACGGTGTCCTGCAAACCAAGAAGCCGCCCCGGGTGGATGGTGCCTCCTTATCTCATGCTTTACTGATCTTCTTCACTGCCTTTCGTCGAAGCCAGTCTGAGACAGCGGTTTGAATCTACCTGTCTACCTGCTTTTTAACCCACTCCAAGGAAGCAATGACAGACTTCACATTCCTGGGACCTGCAGATGGTGACTGCGGCCGTGAAATTAAAAGACGCCTGCTTCTTGGGAGGAAAGCGATGGCAAACCTAAACAGCATGATGTAAGGCATACATTCCAGGTTCCTATGCAGTATTGTTCTTTGCAGCATTGAACTTTCCTTTCACTGTCAGACACATCCACAACTGAATGTCCTTTCAGCTTTGGCCCAGCCACTTCACTCTTTCTGGGGTTACTCATACTTGCCCTCTGCTCTTCCCCAGTAGCATGAGCAGAGTACATCATGCAAAATACTGGCCTGGATGAATCACAAGCTGGAGTTAAGATTGCTGGGGAAAAGATCAATAACCTCAGATATGCAGACGATACCACTCTGATGGCAGAAATTGAAGAGGACCTCAAGAGCCTCTTGCTCAGGGTGAAAGAGGAGAGTGCAAAAGTGGGCTTGAAGCTCAACATCAAAAAAACTAAGATCATGGCATCTGGCCCCATCACTCCTTGGCAAATAGAAGGGGAAGTCGTAGAGGTAGTGACAGACTTCACGTTCCTAGGATCCCAGATCACTGCAGATGGTGACTGCAGCTATGAAATTAAAAGATGCCTGCTTCTTGGGAGGAAAGCGATGGTAAACCTAGACAGCATAATGAAAAGCAGAGACATCACCCTGCTAACAGAAGTCCGTATGGTCAAAGCAATGGTATTCCCAGTAGTAATGTATGGCTACGAGAGCTGGACTATAAGGAAGGCCAAGTGCCAGAGAATAGATGCTTCCGAATTACGGTGCTGGAGAAGACTCTTGGGAGCTCCTTGGATGGCAAGGAGATCAAATCAGTCAATCCTAAAAGAAATTGACCCTGGCTGCTCCCTGGAAGGCCAGATATTGAAGCTGAAGCTCAAATACTTTGGCCACCAAATGAGAAGGGAGCACTCGCTGGAGAAGACCCTGATGCTGGGAAAGACTGAAGGAAAAAGAAGAAGCAGATGGCAAAGGATGAGATGGGTAGACGGTGTTATCGAGGCAACGAACATGAAATTAAGAAAACTCTGGAGCATGACGGAAGACAGGAGGGCCTGGCATGATGTGGTCCATGGGGTCACGAAGAATCAGACTCGACTCTGCGACTGAACAACAATAACAACTTCCTCCAAGGAACTCAGGGTGGCATACATGGGTCTGTCTTCCTCCACATTATCCTTACAACAACCTAGAGTTGCCAGATCCAGATTGGGCAATCCCTGGAGATCTGAGTATGGAGCTCGGCCAGGAGAGGAACCCTGGTGCGGTACAGTGCCAGAGAGTCCACCCTCCAAAGCAACCATTTTCTCCAGGAGAACGGATCTCTGTGGTCTGGAGATCAGCCGTAATTCCGAGGGATCCCCAGGTCCCACCTGGAGGCTGGCTTCCCTACAACAACCTTGTGAGGCAGGTTAGGCTGAGAGAGAGTAACTGGCTCACAGTTCCTGAGTGAGGAATTTCAACCCCAGTCTCCCAGATTCTAGTCTGGCACTCTACCACAATGGAGTAAGTTTCCGGTGGGTAGCCATGTTGGTCTGAAGAAAGAGGAGAATCAGGAGGAGGAGGAGATTGGGTTTATACCCCACCCTTCACTACCCAAAGGAGTCTCAGAGCAGCTCACAATCTCCTTTCCCTTTTCCTCTCCACAACAGACATCCTATGAGGTAGGTGGGGCTGAGAGAGCTCTTTCAAGGACTACTCATGAGAGAGCAGCTCTGGGAGAAATTATGACTGACTCCCGGTCGCCCCAGCAGCTGCATGCGGAGGAGTGGGGAATCAAACCCGGTTCTCCCAAATCACAGTCCGCGCTCTTAACCGCTACACCAAACTGGCTCATTTGGTTAGTACTTCTGGATTCCAGCTGCTGATGAATACAAGGACAACCCCTTCGCAAGTGCTTGTGAAGTTTCCACCGGAATCCAGTTGTCCCTGTTGGAAACGGAGATGAGACAGGATGGTCCTGGATCTGATCTAATGGATATGAGCTCCCCAAATGCAGAAAATGAGAGCATCAGGGGGAAGGGGATGCTAAAGAATCCATTCTGGCATCCTGCTAGATTCAAGACCAGGAGGACCTTAGAAATCAACAAGATTTTCGGGGTAGAAGCTTTCAAGAGTCACAGCTTCAACAGATACCTGTAACTGCAGCTCCACACCCACTCAGGTGTCGGCTATGCTGCCATGGCAGGTGGAAGGGGGGGAAGCTGATATAGAGTCTGTTGCTGTGCAGGAATCTTAACTTTCATTTTTCCTCGCCGTGTCTTACCTGCTAGCCTAGGCCTGTGACCTTGGTGCCAGGCTGCAGATGCTCTTGCTGGGAATGTAGACCCGTTAGCTTAGGCGGGCTTCAGCTTAATCCCTGATTGGCTTAGACCCATCAGGGGACCCTCGTTTGAAGTGTATATATCTTCTCCTTTCGCGGGCTTGCAATTAGTTCTGACACAGGATGTACACACAGATGACCTGCCTTTACTGTACTCAATAAACTTGAACCTTCTGAAGGGATGTTGCTGAGAACTGATTGCTGTGGGATTCTGACATCAGGTACCTGATGAAAGGAGTGTGGACTCTCAAAAGCTCACACTGCGACAATCTTGTTGGTTTCTAAGGTCCTCCTGGTCTTGAATCTAGCAGGATGCCAGAATGAATCCTTTAGCATCCCCTTCCCCCTGACACTCTCCTTTTGGTCTCTGAGGTGTGCCTGGAGATACTTCCAGATTGGGGATACCTCTCCACTTGTGCTAATGAAGCCTTACCTGAGGATGTCCTTCCTGGTGTTCTGGGTGGGGAGGGACAGAGGTCGAAGCAGACAAGAGCAGCCTCACTCAACAAGGACAGCATTGAGGCTGGGATCGGTGGGGTGGGATGCTTGGCAGGGGTGGGGATGCTGCCACCAGGGCAGGGCTCAGTGGGGGCAGTCTGGCCAGCAGGCTGAGCTTGCTGGAAGCAATGGGAAGGAGAGCTGGTGGCAAGGCAGGGGAAAGGCCAAGAGACCCAGTGGCTCTTTGGCAATTCTGCCTGATTGCAAGGAAAGACTGTGTATAAAAATAATCACTAATCAGCACATTCAAAATATTCACAAAGCACGCCAAATGAATGTTTTTCACAAATCGGCAAAAACTTTATCCAATATTAGAAGAAGAAGAAGAGATTGGATTTATACCCCGCCCTTCACTACCCAAAGGAGTCTCAGAGCAGCTTACAAACGCCTTTCCCTTCCCCTCCCCACAGCAGACACTGCGTGAGGTAGGCAGGGCTGAGAGAGCTCTGACAGAAACTGCTCTTTTTCAAAAACAGCTGTGCCCAAACTATGGCTTGCCCAAGGTCATCCAGCAGATACAAGAGGAGGAGTGGGGAATCAGACACAGTTCTCCCAGATTAGAGTCCACGCACTTAACCACTACACCAAACTGTGTATGTGACCACAAAGTACAAATCCAAATATGGAACTGATTAAAGACTATATATTAATTGTGTGGCATTCCCTCAGGATACACCTAAGAGTCACAAATCGTAAGGTGTGCTTCTATTTTTGTAAGTAAAGGTTTCTTTCTCTCGTTCCCAGTGGAGTCAGATCATCTTTGCAATTTGTTTGAACAGCGTTTTCCCCTTAACTGGGAAACATGGAGGATCGGGAATGCTGTGTAAAGCTTTTGTGCTTCCAGGGCAAATTATATATATACTAGCAGTAAAGCCCATTGTAAAAGGAATACAACGAGCTCTAGAAAGACGTCATGTGTAAGGAATGCACTCGCTGGAAGCAGGTTGGAGCCGCCCTCCCCCCATTCTGGGCCCCGATCTGGACACCAGATAGGGTGGGAAGGGGGGTGCCAGTCGACAAACAGCACCTCTCGAGGAGGCCCCTCCCAACTCTTTGAGTGCACGATGCTATGGAGTGGTCTCCTTTCCTTTTGCCATGACATTGCAGCAGATTGACTGACAGCAGAGGTGGCCAGAGGCAGAGGTCGCTGTCGTCTGCATCTGCAATTGGGTCTCCCAGCCATATGCAAAGGGGGGCAACCCCGCCTCGCTTCTGAGCTGGGGGGCTGTATGGGCAATCTAGCAGTGCCGTCCCTTGATCAGGCAACCCTGCTGAGCTGTGGCCAGGGTGGTGTATCCCAGGCAGGGCATCCTCCCTTCCATGACAGCAGCAGGGTCTCACCACTGGCACCTCTGAGTGTGAGCCCGGAACTTGGCATGCAGCTTTGGAGCCAAGGCCAGCACTGGGGCCTCCTCCTCTGCATTGGCCATCGATCCGGGGGGGGGAGGGGCTGCACAACAGCTGCAGAGAAAGGGGAGGTGTGGCACCGCTTTGGCGTGGATGGGCCATGGGCATCGGGACCAGCCAAGCTATGGAGATTGTGGGAAGTGTTGCAGAGGGAGCAGGGAGATGTGAACAGCAGGGCCCCCGCGGCCTGTCAAAGGCACCCAGAGCGTTCTGTGCCAAACCCTCCACCAAGGACTGGATCATAGTTGCCCCCCCCAAGGGTGGTGGCCTGGCACAGGCTTGGTGGCCTGGGGGGGGCAGCTGTCTGTTGGCTGGCACTCTCCCCATGGCCTCCCTGCTGTTCGGATCGGGGCCAAGCAGAGAGGGAGGGTATGCTGCAGCCTGGCTGGTCTCAGGGACAGGACGGAGCTTTCACAAGAGCAAAGACATCTGCTGTGTTTACCCAAACAAAGCAACTGTGTCCTGAGGCAAGTTTTGGCTGGCGGTGCTGCCATGGGCGGAACTCAGGGCATGCAGTGAGTGGATAGGGTAAGCTTCTGAGTGACAGATCAGGGAGCCAAATGCTGTGGGAGCATGTGGAATGTTCAGGAAAGACTCACGCCAAAAGAGAATTACAGATAAGGAGAGATATTTAACCCAATTGAAGCAATTCCCTCTGCTTCCTATTCTGAGGCCCAAGGAGAACATAGAAATTGTGGCAAGACAGTGGGGAGGCGGCCAGACAAGAGTGGGCAGGAAGAGCCCCCTAGGCCACTAGCGGACTCGAATTGAGGTTGTTATTTTTTTTTCTTCTGCAAATCGACACAGCTACCCTCCAAAACTTCCTGGGGTTCTGATTTAGAATATGGAACAGCATTCCAATTAGGCTTTCTTTTGAATTTCTCAACCCTGTTGTTTTAACCCCAGACTCCCATTCTGAAGTTGCTTCTTTATGTAAAATATTTATGAGCCCACCTTTCTCCCCAATACAGCAACGGATCCTTCCGGTTTCATACCGTTCCCAATTTTCTGGGGCTGATTGTTTCCCCACAAAACAGGCGCTGCTTCCGATGTTGTTTATGCATCAGTAAAGAAGCATTATGCATGTATCCAAGCCACAGAGCCTGTACTGTATATTGTACATATAAATAGTGTATACCAAACAACCTGCATCTGCAAAACCGAGGGCCGATAGTGGAGAATTTAAATTGTTCACAAAAACGTCGATAAGTTTTAAAAGGAATGAAAGCAGGCAATGCTCACTTATCGCTAGTTTTAGCGTATGACCCTCAGTCTGAAGTGACACCATCTTGAGTCCTGCCACTCAGTCTTCCATCTCATTCTCTACCAGGGGTCTCCCACTTTTTTGAGCCTGTGGGCACTTTTGGAATTCTGACCTAAGATGGTGGGTGCAGCCACAAAATGGCCCCTGTGAGAGATGAGTAGGGATGGGCACAAACCAGGAAAATGGAGATTTGTGAAAGTTCATGGTCCGTGGGGTGTCACGAACCACGAACCACAAACCTCCACGAACCTTCCCATTTAACGAACCAGTGTGTGGTTCGTGATGCAGTACAGCTTCCGGGTCACCACTTCTGGGTGACCTCGCCACTTGGACAAGCAAGCCGTAGTTCAGTCAGAGCTGTTCCCTCAAGGACAGTTCTAGAAAGAGCTTTCTCAGCCCCGCCTACCTCACAGGGTGTCTGTTGGGGGAAGGGAAGGGAAAGGTATAGCGGGGCGTGGCGGATATGTCCCAGGTGAGCTCCTGGGACCGACGGCTTCTTTGATCTGCAGGAAGGGGTCTACAGACCTCCGAGACTCCACTACCACCTCGGGAAGAGGGGGGAGTGCATGAGGCTTGGTTCAGGCCCCCAGTGCCGCAGCCATGCATGGGAGTGAGCCCTGGATCACCTCCAACACCGGGATCAAGAAGAATGTCCATGGCTATTCTTCGCTTCCCAGCAAAGGGGGGCGGGGTTAGAAACCCTGCCTTACTAAGCATATCTCCCCCATGAGTAACTACTTCATTTCATTAACTGAGAAATGTCTACCTCTTCTTTAAAGAGGCAGAGCATAAATCCAATCTCCTCCTCCTCCTCCTCCTCCTCCTCCTCCTCCTCCTCCTCTTCTTCTTCTTCTTCTTCTTCTTCTTCTTCTTCTTCTTCTTCTTCTTCTTCTTCTTCTTCTTCTTCTTCTTCTTTTCCTTCTTCTCCTCCTTCTCCTCCTTCTCCTTCTTCTTCTTCTCCTTCTTCTACACTGGCTCCTGTCTCTATTAGGCAATCATGGGGATGCTAGCAGGAAGTTTGCAGCAGCATCCATACGAGAGCTCTTTCTCTAGGTTTCTTCCTTCCCTCCTTCTTTTCTTTCCCTTCCTGCCCTAGAGGCCATTTGAACCAACACACAGAAGAAGACGCTCGCCCACCCATCCGACTGGGAAATCATTTTCTTTTCAAGACTGTGCCTGCCAAGAAGTTGCCTGAAATGAACTTGGGCAACATTCATCTGTTTCCCACTTGGCCACCTGCCTCATCGTCTGCCTATTGTTTTCGGTTTCGGCTCTCAAAGAATGGTCAGGCTTTTAAACAAAGGGATAAGCGTTGAGATTTTGATCTTTATTTCTCCCATTTCGAATGCTACTCAGGTTTCCATATCTCACCGTTTGGCCTGGGATGTCTTTCTGCTAAGGATGTGCTGTGAGCGATTTCTGTTCTGAGTGTGTGTGTGTGTGTGTGTGTGTGTGTATATATATATATATAAAGATCTTATTGGTGCTTTTCAGATATACTCGGGTACCTAGAGCAGTATTTGGTTTTCCTGGAATACTGGTAATTAGGTCCCCAAAAATATCCAGAAATATTTGGGGCTGGCATTTTTAAACTCCCACACTTATTCTTCTTCCATTCCATGGGATTCCTGGACAGCAAGGGAGAGGGGGAGATTACTCTTCCAGACAATGGGCTCAGACATTAAGGGGGTTATTAGAATTCTCTTCCCAGTTCTCTTCCCATTCTCTAATAGCCCTCTGTGGTTCTCTGGGCATAGGCAAAGAAGAAAACAGCAGGCCAGAAGGGTGACTCCATTTTGGTGTAGTGGTTAAGTGCGCAGACTCTAATCTGGGAGAACCAGGTTTGATTCCCCACTCCTCCACTTGCAGCTGCTGGATGATCCTGGGCAAGCCATAGTTCTGCCAGAGCTGTTCTCTCAAAAACAGTTTGGGTGAAGAAGGACTTCCTTTTATCTGTTCTAACCCGACTGCTCAGCAATTTCATTGCGTGTCCACGAGTTCTCGTATTGCGATTACATCATTTCCAGATATACAGCCAGAAGAGACACTGCCGCATCACAAGATACAGTGAGGTTAAGTCCCACCCTCACCCGTCTTCCTGATCTATGATGTCAGGTCTAACATAAAGATCCCTGGAGATGCCACCTTCCATGAGTCTAGACCACCCATCCCAGAGCAGTGTTCCCTCTAAGCTGAGTTAGTGTGAGCTAGCTCACAGGCTTTCTTAGCCTCCAGCTCACACGTTTTTGCCTCAGCTCAGGAAGGAGGGCTCCGGAGCAAACAAATTTGTGCAGTAGCCAGATCACTCGCTCACAACTTTAATGTCAGTAACTCACAAAGTAGAATTTTTGCTCACAAGACTCCACAGCTTAGAGGGAGCATTGTTCCAGAGTCCCAGTGTCCTGACCCCTCTACCCCCCTCAATAATTCTGACTCAGAATCCCTATACCAGAGGTGTCGAACACATTTGTTATGAGGGCTGGATATGACATAAAAGTTACTTTGTTGAAATGTAATGCCAAGTACCAGAGCTATAAACTTCATAAACGATACAGGCTGTCATCATGACCCCAGTGGGTTGCCACCTTCAGCTGCCACCACTCTGGACTTAGAGTCCCTTGAGAAGGCCCAGAGTACCCTCCCAAGCCCAACCAAAATGCCCCTTTTAAGCTGAGAACTATAGGCGTGATGACCAGGCAGAGAACATTAAACAAATGGATTATTGATACAGTACTGAGGCAAGGAAAATCAGACAAGGTGCTTTAACATATATAACAGTGTCTAAAGGCAAAATAAATATATCTAACATGACTACCTATTTCTTCTTAACTGGTTACTATTCAAGGCCTACAGCCCTTTTATACCAGGCCTGTGCCTGTACTCACTCTGTCCCAAGCTAGGGACCCTTCTCTCAGACCTGAGTTTATCTCTGTGAGAGGAAAGACCTCAGAAGAGAAAAGAACACAGTTCCACAGTTCACAAAGCTTATGTTACGTCTCCTCACACAATCCCTGGACACTGATTGGTTACAACCATTGCGAAGCATTATGGGGATTGTAGACCGTGTTGGTTTTCCACTCCCACACAGGTCTCTCCTGGGCCTAGGCCTCTAGGCCTTGTCTCCCAGTCCTGCACGGATTATGACACAGGCAAACCTAAGTAATGATAGTATTTTTTTCAAAATACAGACAAAAAGATTTGATTCCTAGGAATGAAAGCAATTGATTTACTGGGGTATCCACAAAAGCCCCAATAAATGTATTTAATCATATACAAGACTAGGTTTTCCCAAGGGATGCCATACCAGGCACCTAGCTATTTCCTTTCATTTCTCGACAGCTTTGACCACACACATCTCATCACGTGAACCCGCATACCTGCTCCCTCCCACAACCAGCCTCCTGTCTTCCTTCTCTCACACCAGTTGCTTGTGGGCCAGATAAGAGCCCTTTCCCTTCCCCTCCCCACAGCAGACACCCTGTGAGGTAGGTGGGGCTGAGAGAGCTCTGACAGAAACTGCTCTTTTTCAAGAACAGCTTGTGCCAGAACTATGGCTTGCCCAAGGTCATCCAGCAGGTGCAAGTGGAGGTGTAGGAAATCAAACCCGGTTCTCCCAGATTAGAGTCCATGAATCTAGCAGTTTGAAAGCAAGAAATTGCAAGTAGATAAATAGGTACCACTTAGGTGGGAAGGTAACAGCGCTCCGTGCGCCTTGGTGTTTAGTCATGCTGGCCACATGACCATGGAAAACACCTTCAGACAGCGCTGGCTCTTCGGCTTTGCAATGGAGATGAGCACCACAACCCTAGAGTCGGATTTGACTGGCTTTCGAGCAAGGGAACCTTTACCTTTTTACAGAACTACCACACCAAACTAGTTGAAACTTATAATATACAAAATTACATGTGTTTATCAGAAAGACAGTTAAAAACATAGAAGGACCCAATAGAAAGCCTCATTAAAAAGTTCGTGGCCTAAAGCACAAAGGTCAAACAATATTGAGGTACACGTTAACAACGATATATATTTCACTGAGGTAACCAAAAAGTGAATACTGGGCCGGGAAAGAGACGTGATGACTCGTGATGTGGGGAGACCAGGTGAAGGCCAGAGGACACCAGGCCCGATGCCCAGACCAGCAGGGAACCATCTGGAGCCGGCCGATGGAGGAGTCTGCCCAGCCGAGGAGCAAGGACAGGCACCAGAGACACTTTCCGCCCCGCTGCCCAAGTCAGCATGCAAAGAGGTATAGGGGGTGGTGATCACAGAGGGAAGGCCAAGATTTGTTACGGTCAAGATTTCTGACTTTCTTCCGAGATCACAGACTACTCCTACACCAACTTACTCTAGATTTGACTAAGTTTCATGTCCAAAAAGGATTTGCTTCCCTTGAATGTGAGTGATCCTAAATGGCTCTGTTTGTAAAACACTCTTGAATCTAAGGTTGCCAAGTCACTTACTTGGCACAGTGGGGGAGAGTTGATCCCTGCTTGGGACATTTGTGTGCGCGCAGAGCACCCATGCGCTGTGACAACGTCACCCAGAAGGGACATCATCACGGTGGGCACGTCGCCGGCCAATGCTCTTGCAATCAGCCTGGAAACTCATAGAGTTTTCCTGGCTGGTTGCTAGAGCGTCACCTGGCGATGTGCCCAACATGATGACGTCACTTCCAGGTGAAGTCATCACGCCGGGCACGTCGGACCGAACTGGGCAGTTTGGGAGCAGGGTTCCCCCCACCGGCCTGATACAGACTGGTGAGGATGGGGGCCCTTTGGCTTTTCCCCAATGACTAGCGCCCCTTCATTTCAGGGACATTATCTTATTGGGTTTCTTGTTACGTTTTGTTGATAGTTATACCGAATGTTCTGCGAGTTTTGTGGTTAAATGTGATGACTTTGGGTTTACTCTGCTGTAGTCGATTGACTGTAATGCTTTTTTTTTGCATTTAATAAAATGTTGGGGGAGGGAATTAAAAAAAAAGAGGGAAGGCCAGGAGGGAGGGGGCAGGGACCAGGAAGTGTATAAGAGAGAATGTGCTTGGATGGTTGGGAGAAGAAGAAGAGGAAGAGGAAGAAGAAACAGATAAAAGGGAGTTAGAACAGATAAAAGGAAGTGCTTCTTCACCCAAAGAGTGATTAACACATGGGATTCACTGCCGCAGGAGGTGGTGGCAGCTACAAGCGTGGACGGCTTCAAGAGGGAATTAGATAAACCTATGGAGCAGAGGTCCATCGATGGCTATTAGCCACAAGGTATGGACAGGGGCTTTCAGGCAGGGGCAAGGGATGCTCTGTATTCTTGGTGCTTGGGGGGGTCAACAGTGGGAGGGCTTCTAGTGTCCTGGCCCCACTGGTGGACCTCCTGATGGCCCCTGGTATTTTTGTGTGACAGAGTGTTGGACTGGATGGCCCTTTGGCCTGATCCAACATTGGCTTCTCTTACAAGAAGAGGAGGAGGAGGAGGAGGAGGAGGAGGAAGAGACTGGATTTACACCCCGTCCTTCACTCAGAGTCTCAGAGAGGCTTACAAATGCCTTACCCTCCCCCCCCCCACAACAGACACCCTGTGAGGTAGGTGGGGCTGAGAGAGCTCTCACAGAAACTGGTCTTTTCAAGAATACCTCTGCCAGGACTATGGCTTGCCCAAGGTCATCCAACAGCTGTGAGTGGAGGAATGAGGAATCACACCTGGTTCTCCCAGATTAGAGTCTGCGAACTTTAACCACAACACCAAACTGGAGCAAGCCCCAGCAGGCAAGAAGGGGACCAGTGACCTAACCACCCCATTGCTGTTCTGAGATCAGGGCCCTGCACGATCTGTTACAGTTCCACAGGGCTTGCAAAACAGAGCTGTTCTGCCGGGCTTTTAGTTGAGGCAGGTAAAGGTAAAGGTTTCCCTTGCTCGAAAGCCAGTGAAATCTGACTCTAGGGTTGCAGTGCTCATCTCCGTTTCCAAGCCGAAGAGCCAGAACTGTCCAAAGACGCTTCCGCAGTCATGTGGCCAGCATGACTAGATGCCAAGGCACATGGAATGCTGTTACCTTCCCACCGAAGTGGTACCTATTTATCTACTTGCAATTTTTTGCTTTCGAACTGCTAGGTTGGCAAAAGCTGGGACCAGACATGAGAGCTCACTCCGTCATGCAGCACTTGGGTCTTGATCTGCCAAACCACCAACCTTCCAGGCTGCAGTTCAGCATCTTAACCACTGAGCCACCGCAGCTCCTTTAGTTGAGGCAAGGGGCATCCCAATTCCCATTCTCGGCCTCTCCTGCTGACAGCCCTTGCCTAGTGGTTAGTGGCTTGATTCCTCACACCACCACCCAGAAGATCTAAATCCAAGGGTTGCTGTTTGTCCAGCCACTAACTGGCAGTCTTTAAGCAGCGGCTGGACAAACCCTTGTCAGGGATGCTGTATTGAGCAGGGGGTGGGACTAGATGGCCTTCAGGGTCCCTTCCAGCTCTATGATTCTACTGAGGCAACTTTTATTCTGGTGCTTTTTTATATATATGAAACTTTGAACTTTTTAAATCTTAAAATCTCACACTTTAAATTTTAACTGCTGGATTTTGCATGTTGTTTCACTGTCACGTTATGCTATCTGAACTCGTAAGCCTATCTGACCTCGTAAGCCACCCTGAGCCCACCCGCTGGGAGGGCGCGGGATAGAGATCAGAAAAAATAAAATATATCTCCAGTGCCCCTTGGACCACACTAGCAAACAGGCGACGTTGTCAAGCTTTTTGCAACATATTGCTGGCACAGTCGGTTTAGTGTACAGCAAGTGGCGCATGATTCAGAGGATGCCAAGGACGGTCATTAAAAGAACAGGTGCACGCGTCTTGAAGCCTTTGACTGATTATTAAGATGTCTTAGGCTGCCTGTGAAATACAGGAGGACATGATAGCAAACACTCTGGCGATCCTCTTAAAAACAAACAGATCTATTGTGACGTAGGATAAGTCTATCGTAGCGGCTGAGGGTGGCTGAATCCCAGGTCCAGGGGGCAACATCGAGGGCTGGCTTTGGCATAGAGTCAGTTTGGTGTAGTGGTTAGGAGCATGGACTCTAATCTGGGAGAACCGGGTTGGATTCCCGCACTCCTCCACATGCAGCTGCTGGTGTGACCTGGGGTCAGTCACGAGTTCTTTCAGAGGTTTTCTCTCAAGGGCAGTTCTCGAGAGAGCTCTCTCAGCCCCGCCTACCTCACAGGGTGTCTGTTGTGGGGAGGGGAAGGGAAAGGAGACTGTAAGTCGCTCTGAGACTCCAAGTGAAGGGTGGGGTATAAATCCAATCTCCTCCTCCTCCTCCTCCTCTTCTTCTCCTTCTCCACCCTGTTGTTGACTCTCCAGAGGAACTGGTTGGCCACCATGTGAGACAGGATGCTGGGCTAGAGGGCCTTCTGGTCTGATCCAGCAGGGCTCTTCTTAGAATCATAGAAACACAGAATGATAGAGTCGGAAGGGAGCTTGCAGGTCATCTAGTCCAACCCCCTGCACTCTGCAGGAACATGGCCAAAAGATATCCCTACAACATACCTGAAAGGTGGCCGTCTAGCCTCTGCTTATGTTCCTAAGCTTCTGGGCTCCAAAGCCTGGCATTCTCCGGCTCCCCAAAGCCTATGCCTCAACAAATCTGTACATATTTAAGTTTTCACAACACTCAATGGAGTTTTAGCTGCAGCCGGCAAAAACAGCTACCCCTCCAAATCTGTCCACGTTGAATCGGTTTCCCATTAAAGAAAAAATTCCTCCCACTTTTAGAGGAAAGTGAACACACGCATGCAAAAAAAAAAAAAAAAAAAAGGGTTTTCATTCCTCAGCCCTCTGCTCTTAACGCTTTATAAACTCAGAATGGAAATTCCGAATATTCAGAAAAGACAGCCGAATAAGCAGGTTGAATCAGCGGGGAGACAAGCCGAAGAGGTCAGCGTGTGAACCACACTTGTGCAAAGGGCTCCTTTCTACAGTCGTGGCGAACACTTTCAACGTCTTTCTTTTGTGCCCATAAACTTTGTATCTCTTTAGTATCTAATTTTTAAAAAAAAAATAGCTTAGCTTTCTGGGCGGAAGGGGAATGATTGATGTCCTTAGTTGGAAACTGGAACAGGGGATGCGATCTTTGCTGTGCTAACAGTGCCACCAAGAGGACGGCAGGGGAAGTGCAACGGAATTGCTTGACAATACGGGTTGATGTTTTCGAAATGTGTATATGCATGTGACTTAATAAGCTGTGTTCTCCCCAGGTCTGCGTGACTGCGTTCAGCAGACAGAAGAGAACTGATGAACGAAAAGTTCACAATTTTTATCGAAGAAGAAGAGGAAGAAGAGATTGGATTAATACCCCGCCCTTCACTACTCAAAGGTGTCTCAGAGTGGCTTACAAACTCCTTTCCCTTCTCCTCCCCACAACAGACACCCTGTGAGGTAGGCGGGGCTGAGAGAGCTCTGACAGAAACGGCTCTTTTTTCAAGAACAGCTCTTATCAGAACTACGGCTTGCCCAAGGTCATCCAGCCAGGTGCAAGTGGAGGAGTGGGGAATCAAACCCAGTTCTCCCGGATTAGAGTCCGCACACTTAGTGTGTGTCTGTTAAGTGCCCTCAAGTAGCTTACAGCTTTTAGTGACTCCATAGAATAAATTACCTTCAAAACATCCTATTTTTAATCACCTTGCTCAGGACTTGCAAACCGAGAGACATGACTTCCTGTACTGAGTCAAAACAACTTACGTTGGGTTTTTCCTCTTTTCCTTCTGCGGTCAGCTTTTCCTAGTATGGTTTTGATTAAAATGTTTGGAATCTAAATGCCATGCGTATGAGAGAGAAAAGTCCGAGTCCAGTGGCACGTTTAAGACCAACTGTTATGTATTGGGACTGAATCATTCCAGGTCTGTCACCCCAGAGACCGGCTGAGTTTGGAGCACAAGAACAATAGCCCACCAGGATTCTGAAAGTAACCAGTCAAGTAGTAATGTTATGAAAATAGCCTATCGTTGGATGTTTGGGTGTGGCAACTGCATGCTATTTAAACAGGGCTGAGGCTCTGGAGTCTTGTCTTCTTCTTGCTGAAATCACTAATAAAGTAGAAGAAGAAGAAGAAGAGAAGAGATTGGATTTATACCCCGACCTTCACTACCCAAAGGTGTCTCAGAGCGGCTTATAAACTCCGTTCCCTTCCCCTCCCCACAACAGGCACACTGTGAGGGAGGTGGGGCTGAGAGAGCTCTTGACAGAAACTGCTCTTTTTCAAGGACAGCTCTTATCAGAACTATGGCTTGCCCAAGGTCACCCAGCCAGGTGCAAGTGGAGGAGCTGGTCACTAGACTTGGAGTCTGCTCATCCATGGAACCCAGTATTTAACACCAACCAGGGCTCTTTTTGTAGCAGGAACCCCTTTGCATATTAGGCGACAGGGCTATTTTGGGGCAGGAATGCACAGGAATAGAGTTCTGGCTGTCTCCTGGGTTGGCCACGTCCAGCAGGAACTCATTAGGCTAATAGGCCACACCCAACAGCAGGAACTCATTAGGATTGGCTACATGAGGGGTGTGTGGCCTAACATGCAAAGGAGTTCCTGCTCCAAAAAAGCCCTGGGTTTTGACAACAAACAAGGTAAACAGAATAAGAAGCAAAAGGTGGGTGTGGCTGGGTGACCACACTTCTGGTAGCATGGGGGTGTGGCCTAATATGCTAATGAGCTGTGCTATCGGGTGTGGCCTAATATGCTAATGAGTTTCTGCTGTTGGGTGTGGCCTGTTATGCTGATGAGTTCCTGCTGGGCTTTTTCTACCAAAAAGCCCTGTTAGGCGACACATCCCTAATGTAGCCAATCTTCCAAGAGCTTGCAGTAGCCCCTTTAAGAAGAGCTCTGTAAGCTCTTGGGGGATTGGCTACATTTAGGGGGTGTCGCCTAATACACAAAGGAGTCCCTGCTACAAAAAGAGCCCTGACACCAACCAAGTTTTATAAGTGTGATTTCTTTTGTGTGCAAGCATTCTTCTTTAGATACATTGAAATTGTATCTGAGGAAGTGTGTTTGGCTCATGAAATCATACACCTTGAATAAAACTTGGCTGGTCTTAAAGGTGTCACTGGGTTCAAACTTTGTTCCACTGAAATGGAAGTCACCAGTCCTTACATATAGGCACAGGTTGACAAGCAAATTAGCCTACAGCATATTAAGATTGTTTGACAGATGCTTGGACCAAACTGGAATGACAAGCCTAGTTTATATGATCACCATTTGTTTGGGTTTAATTCCGGGGGGGGGGGCGTGTAAGCTTGTAACCTGAGAGCCGTGGCTTCCTTGGTTCAGTCAATCCATCTCACAAGAACATAAGAGAAGCCAATGCTGGATCAGGCCAATGGCCCATCCAGTCCATCACACAGTGGCCAAAAATACCAGGGGGCATCAGGAGGTCCAGCAGTGGGGCCAGGGCACTAGAAGCCCTCCCACTGTTGCCCCCCCCAGCACCAAGAATACAGAACATCACTTGCCCCAGAGGCCCTATCTATACCTTGTGGCTAATAACCACCGATGCACCTCTGCTCATTTGGAATACTGTGTAAAGTTCTGGTCACCACACCTCAAAAAGGATATTATAGAATTGGAAAAAGTGCAGAGAAGGGCAATTAGAATGATAAAAGGGTTGGAACACCTTCCCTAGGAAGAAAGGTTGAGGCACTTGGGGCTCTTTAGCTTGGAGAAATGACGGCTGAGGGCTGACATGATCGAGGTTTATAAGATTATGAATGGGATAGAGCAAGTTGAGAAAGAAGTCCTTTTCTCCCTTTCTCACAATACAAGAACTCGTGGGCACTCCATGAAATTGCTGAGCAGTCAGGTTAGAACAGATAAAAGGAAGTCCTTCTTCACCCAAAGAGTGGTTAATACATGGAATTCACTGACATAGGAGGTGGTGGCAGCTACAAGCATGGACAGTTTCAAGAGGGAATTAGATAAACATATGGAGCAGAAGTCCATCAGTGGCTATTAGCCACAGGGTATAGATGGGAACTCTCAGTCTGGGGCAGGTGATGCACTCTATTCTTGGTGCGGGGGGGGCAGCAGTGAGAGGGCTTCTAGTGTCCCAGTCCCACTGGTGGACCTCCTGATGGCACCTGGTATTTTTGGCCTAGATGGGCCATTGGCCTGATTCAACATTGGCTTCTCTTATGTTCTTATGTTCTTAAGTTCCATATGCTTATCTAATTCCCTCTTCAAGCCATCCCTGCTTGTAGCCGCCGCCACCTCCTGTGTCAGTGAATCCCATGTGCGAATCCCTCTTTGGGTGAAGAAGTATTGTTGGGTCTTCCTCTTTCCCTGCTGCCTTCAACTTTTTCTAGCATCCTTGTCTTTTCCAGTGAGTCTTCTCTTTTCACGATCTGACCAAAGTACAATAGCCTCAGTGTTGTCATTAAGAACATAAGAAGAGCCTGGTCTCATGCAGGGGCCAACCAGTTCCTCTGGAGGGCTGACAACAGGGCATAGAGGCCAAGGCCTTCCCCTGATGTTCCCTCCTGGCTTAGTCACCATGGCTAGTAGTCATTGATAGACTGGTCCTCCATGGATCTATCAAATCCCTATTCAAGCTGTTTCTTCCTATGGCCCTCACGACATCCTCTGGAAGCAAATCCCACATTTTAATCACTCCCTATGTAAAATGGTATGTCCTTTTGTCCGTCCTGAACCTACTGCCCATCAGTTTCATTGGATACCCTCGAGTTCTAGTATTTAGGAAGAGGAAGACAAATTGCTCATTTATCTTCTAGGGAGAGTCCAGGCTCGATTTGCTGTAGAACCCATTGATTTGTCTTTTCAGCAGTGCACATTGGTCTGATCCGGCAGGGCTCTTCTTAAGTTCAATATGACATTATAGCAGTCTGTGTACCAGGTTCTCGGGTCACCACCTCCGACGGTGTGGGAACCAAGTCAGGGCCTCCCACGACAACCAGAGTGAGTCAATAGGTCTATATGGGAGAAGGAAGTCCTTAAGGTATATTGGACAGTGAAAAGTATTAGGTCCAGCCACAATGACACAAAAGGGATGATGTGGATTTTGTTTGTTTCTTTGTTTGGGATTTTGCATGGAGAGAAGAAGAAGAAGAAGAAGAAGAAGAAGAAGAAGAAGAAGAAGAAGAAGAAGAAGAAGAAGAAGAAGAAGAAGAAGAAGAAGAAGAAGAAGAAGAAGAAGAAGAGGAGGAGGAGGAGGAGGAGGAGGAGGAGGAGGAGGAGGAGGAGGAGGAGGAGGAGGAGGAGGAGGAGGAGGAGGAGGAGGAGATTGGATTTATACCCCGCCCTTCACTTGGAGTCTCAGAGCGGCTTACAAACTCCTTCCCCTCCCCACAACAGACACCCTGTGAAGTAGGTGGGGGCTGAGAGAAGAAGAAGAAGAGATTGGATTTATACCCTGCCCTTCACTTGGAGTCTCAGAGGGGCTTACAAACTCCTTCCCCTTCCCCTCCCCACAACAGACACCCTGTGAGGTAGATGGGGCTGAGAGAAGAAGAAGAAGAGATTGGATTTATACCCTGCCCTTCACTTGGAGTCTCAGAGCGGCTTACAAACTCCTTCCCCACAACAGACACCCTGTGAGGTAGATGGGGCTGAGAGAATAAGAAGAGTCTGGATTTATACACCGCCCTTCACTTGGAGTCTCAGAGCGGCTTACAAACTCCTTCTCCACAACAGACACCCTGTGAGGTAGATGGGGCTGAGAGAATAAGAAGAGTTTGGATTTATACACCGCCCTTCACTTGGAGTCTCAGAGCGGCTTACAAACTCCTTTTCCCTTCCCCTCCCCACAACAGACACCCTGTGAGGTAGGTGGGGCTGAGAGAACTCTGACAGAGACTGTTCTTTTTCAGGAACAGCTGTGCCAGAGCTTGTGACTGACCCAAGGTCACATCAGCAGGTGCAAGTGGAGGAGTGGGGAATCAAACCCGGTTCCCTCAGATTACAGTCTGTGCACTTAACCACTACACCAAATTGGCTGATGGTGACATTTTAAAAAACACCTACTGTTACATACCCAGTGGCCTGTTGAATTGATTGAACCAGACCCTCTCAATGTTGGTTTATCAATAGCCAGTAGCCATAATAAGTAAATGGGAGGGGCCATGGCTCAGTGGTAGAGCATCCTCTTGGCATCCAGAAGGTCCCAAGTTCAATCCCTATCATATCCAGTTAAAAAAAAACAAAACTAGGTAGTCAGTGATGTGAAAGTCTTTTGTCTGAGACCCTGGAGAGCTGCTGCCAGTCTGAGTGGACAATACTGACCTTGATGGACCAAACATCTGATTCAGCATAAGGCAGCCCCAAGCGTCCAATATTTTTTAGAGGAGTGGCTGGGGCTTAGTGATAAAACATCTACTTTCCATGCAGAAGGTCGTGTGTTCAATCCCTGGCATCTCCAGTTAGAAAGGACCAGGCAGTAGGTGATGTGAAAGACCTCGGCCTGTGATTCTGCCATGCAGAAGGTCCCAGGTTCAATCCCTGGCATCTCCACTTAGAAAGGGCCAGGCAGTAGGTGATGTGAAAGACCTCTGCCGGAGATTCTGGCATGCAGAAGGTCCCAGGTTCAATCCCTGGCATCTCCAGTTAAAAAGGACCAGGCAGTTGGTGATGCGAAAGACCTCTGCCAGAGATTCTGGCATGCAGAAGGTCCCAGGTTCAATCCCTGGCATCCCCAGTTAAAAAGGACCAGGCAGTAGGTGATGCGAAAGACCTCTGCCAGAGATTCTGGCATGCAGAAGGTCCCAGGTTCAATCCCTGGCATCTCCAGTTAAAAAGGACCAGGCAGTTGGTGATGCGGAAGACCTCTGCCAGAGATTCTGGCATGCAGAAGGTCCCAGGTTCAATCCCTGGCATCCCCAGTTAAAAAGGACCAGGCAGTAGGTGATGCGAAAGACCTCAGCCTGAGACCCTGCAGAGCTGCTCCCTGTCTGAGTAGACAATATTGACCCTGAAGGACTAAAGGTCTATTTCCATATAAGGCAGCTTCATTTGTGTTCAAGTGGAGCCTCAATATACTGGAGCAGTATACCTCTAGTTATCAGGTCCTGGAGGTAAACAGAGGAACTTTGTCTCATTCATTCCTAACCTGCATGGTTTCTTCAGGATGCTAGAAAGATGGCCAGGCTGGACTTCAATTGCATCCGGGACAGCAATTTTTCTATGTTTCCCATATATCTGTCTTCGTTCTCCTTAGCTGTCCTTGTTCCTGTATTGCCAGTCCATCGTTTGCTGAATTCCAGGCACAATGTGACCTCTGTGAAGCCAGATTCATGGGAAACAGCCCAGTTGTAACTTCATGTACTTTGGAGTAAGCCTCATTGATTTCAGAAAGGATTATGTCCAAGTAAGCAGGTGCCTAGCTTTGGAGTCTGAACCGTTCCCCCCCACCCCTTTCTCTCCCTCTCTGCTCTCTGCCTGGAAGAGTTGAAGCCATGCCACGGCCCCCACCTGCCACGGCAATTAGACCTGTGATTGGAGAGCCGCCACGACCCAGCATGCTTTGCCGGAGAGCAGCAGAATGGATGTCTTCCCCGTCAGGTGTTTGGATTACTCGCGGGGTTCTCGGCGGGGAGATCTGGAGATGTGCACAATGCATTAGGCTGGCGAAAGTAATCGTGGCGCATTCCTCATGAAGCCGGGGATGCGCTTTTGGCAGGTCTCATTTATCACAGCTGCCGGAGAAGCCAGCCCGGCTTTGAAGGACGACAAAGATTATGATCCATTGAGGATTGCTATCGGAGCTTAAAACGCTACTGTGCTTATAGATTACTCTGTGGGCAAGGAAATGCTTTGGAATTGCAAAGCGTCTGCTGCCCGATGCCGTGCCTTTCTCATTGCGAGTGTGTTACCTTTGAACCCACAGCTTAATACCTAAAATGGAGGGTGATGGAAAAGAAGCTGATACAAATCATATCCTCTCTAGCATATCCCACCAGCGGGGCCAGAACTCCAGAAGCCCACCCATTGTTGCCCCCCAAGCACCAAGAATACAGAGCATCCCTGCCCCAGACATAAGAACATAAGAGAAGCCATGTTGGGTAAGGCCAATAGCCCAACCAATCCAACACTGTCACACAGTGGCCCAAACCCAGGTGCCATCAGAAGGTCCACCAGCAGAGCCAGAGCCCCAGAAGCCCTCCCATTGTTGCCCCCTGAGCACCAAGAATACAGAGCATCCCTGCCCCAGACATAAGAACATAAGAGAAGCCATGTTGGGTAAGGCCAATAGCCCAACCAATCCAACACTGTCACACAGTGGCCCAAACCCAGGTGCCATCAGAAGGTCCACCAGCAGAGCCAGAGCCCCAGAAGCCCTCCCATTGTTGCCCCCTGAGCACCAAGAATACAGAGCACGGTGCCCCAGACAGAGTGTTCCATCTAGACCAGAGGTATCAAACTCATTTGTTACGAGGGCCGGATCTGATTTGCCGATTTAGTGCCGTGCTTAAGGATGCTTGTAAATAGCTTCTTTTCAATAAATCTTTTTTAAAAAACTTGGGAAGCCGGTTCTCAGTCTCCGTACCACCTAGATTCCCCCACCATCTTGGACACGCTAGTGCAAGAGGGGCCCCTGGGTTGGGAGGAAAGCGGTCAGCGTACAAGTGGCTGTTTCCCCAGGGGAGCCCCAAAGCAGTATTTGGTTCCTGTGGTAACCAGTCACTGGGCAGCGGGAGGCACCAAGGCCCGGTCTCAGAACTAGGAAGGGGAACGGGAAGTCCTGTTCCTCTGGGTGGGAAATCCCTAAAACGAGCAGGTGGTGGCCATGAGTACCCTAGTGGAAGGAAGCAGTAAACCTTTTACAGTTCCACAGGGCCTGCAAGATGGAGCTCTTCCATCAGGCTTTCAGCTAGGAGCCGCCCACCGCTACCACCAACTACCACTATTGAACATCTGTGGTACAGGGCCGGCCCTAGCGTGGAAGATTGCTGAGCTGGGGACTTTGGGGGTACATTTCAGAGAGTGCCACTTAACCTAATCAAGTAACAACTAGGACTGCAAGCACTTTAACTATTATGGCACTTTAAATGTGTGATTGTTTATGTTTTATGGAGACGAGGTACATTGTACTGACCCTTGTAAGCCACCCTGAGCCCATTCAAGGGGAGGGTGGGGTATAGATGTAATAAATAAATAAATAAATAAACCTCCTCTCCAGGAGTTTGTTACCAGAGGCACTGCCTTTTATTCTTGGGTAGCCCCAAAACAGGGGTGCCCTACTTTCTAACCTGAACCAAAGTCCCCAAAAGCCAGGCACTCTCAGCTTGACCACAGAGTTGAGCTGCAAGTGGTCTGCAAAAGGGATTTCATATTCAGGTTTCATAAGGTGACCTCAGAGCAAGTCTTCCCCCTCCACCCAGCAGAGATTATGCTCATGGAATAACAATGAGTTCCAGAGGTAAGTATTTAAAAGCCACCTGGCACTCTTCAGCACCTTACCCAGCCTTTTGTGTTTCTTTGTCTTTCTTGCCTCTGTCCCTCAAGATACCGGGAAGTCTCCATCAAAGTGTATGTGCAGACGATGTCATCTGACGCTGCCACGTCTGCAAGGGGGGATATGTTAGCCCTGACGCCATTATGGGGCTTTGCTATGGACTGTTTGCTGTTGCCACATGGTCTGTCTAGACTGTAAAATGGATGCCAAGGTAGAAGCCCATAGAGAAAGGAAAAAGCTGTCTTTTTACTCTGAGGGACTCCATTACATACCTGCTGCATGTCACCTACACAGATTAAGGGCCATACAGCAGACAAAGGACTTTTCCTCTGCCAGTCGTTCATGAAGGGATTACCCAGTCAAGCATTCAAATTGTTAACGACCCTTCCTGATGCTAATCAGGGACAATCAGGGAAGTCTCCCACCTTTTGTTTACCTGGCCAGCAAGTCCCTATAATCCATTCAACTAGACCCTGCCTCTCTGGAAGCCCATTGGTCAAACCTAAGGTCTGCCTCTACTGACATCACACACCCCTGGGACTCATCATTGGTCCAGGTAATCTTTTGTTCTCACCTGAGACCAGCCCCCAGGGCCACCCATTGGGCTGCATTGTCTTACAGTGGGTATATCCCAGCACACAGATGGCCTTAGTGTGTGTGTCTCTGCCATGAGCCAAAATGGCAGCCCACCCCTGAACCCTCTGGGTTTAGGCCACAATCCTTCTTCATGGACTTCTGCACATCTGACAGGTAGTATCACCTCTCCATAAGCCATCAATCCCCTCTGCTTTCTTAGTTCTATTTTCTCTGTGTGAATGCTTGAATACTGTTTGTGTTTGTGAATGGATAAATAAGGATTATATTCAGTAAAATAATATTGTATTAATTATACCTGGACTCTGTGTCTTTTACTGGGAACCATTACAGACTAGCAGCATTCTCTGTATATACAGGCGACAACCCAATAATAATAATAATAAACCAATTGCTATATTTAAAAATAGAGCAATTGGGCTAACAGAAATGGAGGCACCGCTGGGATTCGCCCTGACTGTCTGAACGTGCACGCTAGTCGACACGTGTCCTTCAGATGGCCAGACGTGGAGAAGAAGCTGTTTGTGTGGTTTCAGTAAAGACCTGTGTGAAAGGTTGCTGTCTGTGTGATTGGCTAGAGAGCATTTTCTGTTGTGGGAGGCTGTTTTCCCCCTTTGTCTCCTTCAGCAACTCCTGGTCTATTTTGTGGGGTGGGAACCAAGACCGATAGTGTAGGGTGTTAGGAATTGCACCACACTACACCACACCACACTGCGCAGGCAGCCATAACTGTAAACTAAGAGGAGCCGCAGCAAGGTTCCAACCGTCCTCCAGAGTCTCTGGAAGCCCACTTCCCTGTCCCTTTCAGCTTTGACTAGCTAGCAGAGCGTAGAATTAAAGTGAGCAAAGAGGTCCGCTCGCTGGAGTATATTATTCCGAGGACCCTAGGTCGGAGGTTGTCCCTGAAACCTTCCCGGGTTTAGTAGAGGTTATCCCGGCAGGACAGGGTGTCCAAAACCCCAATAGACCGGTTTAAAGGAGTAATCCGGCAAGGGACGTGAGGCCCAGGCCAAGCCCACGCTCAAAACTCCGAATTAAAAGGGTTAATGGTAAGCCCGGCGGGGACAGAGGTCTAGCCTAGAAAAACCAGATGGAATAGTGGATGGGAATATCCTGAAATTCTCCCGGGTTAAGTTGGTTTTCCTGGTCACGGGTGGAATGCCTTAAAACCTTCTATATAGTGGATGGGAATATCCTGAAATTCTCCCGGGTTAAGTTGGTTTTCCTGGTCACGGGTGGAACGCCTTAAAACCTTCTATAATCCAAGTCTTAGAACACTTGGGAACCATAAGCCAGAGAACCTGCCAGTGAGCTGTAGAATCCTTACTGGTTAGAAACATCCAAGTTTTAGAACACTTGGAAACCAGAAGCTGAATGTGTGTTTGTGTGTGGGTAGCTGCACACCAGCATCCCACATGGACTTTGAGACCCCAGGAATCAGGGTCTTTTTCCCTTTGGTGGCCATTGGCCTTTTTGGTTTGTAAAGTAAGTTTGTTCCTCAGATCCGAGAATCTGAAGTTAAGCAAAAATGCTAAGTTAAAAACAAGAGGAAGTCTGACCTTGTAATCAAGATCCTCTCTCTCAAATTCCCCTTTTCCCAAATGGAAGGAGACCTGGAAAGGGTGATAGAATTGTAACAGAATATACAAAATGCCAGGCAGTCTTTTTAGAAATCAAACTGCCTTGCTCCCTAGCCTCTTAAGTAAAACCCAGCAGGCAGAAGTAAGTCACCAGTCTTGCCATGCTGAGATTAAATTCCCCTGAAACAGCAGCTTGAGACCCTGGTTGCATTTGCACCCCATGTGATGCTGCTAGAATGAAACTTCTGGGAATGACCAGGCCAACTCTCAGTATAGAAACAGAAGCAGTCATTAAGTACAGCCACTTAATGGCTGGAGCAAAATAAATAAGACAGTGAATGCCTAAAGTAAAACCTCCCCCCATTCCAACTCCAAACTGGGCAAGGAATGGAGTGCACACAGGACTTCCCTGTGGAAAGAACTGAGAAAGAAAGGAAAAACCTCACCCCTTAGCTTATTGCCCAGAGAATAGCATCTCCCTTTGGTAGTGCCAGCCTCCAGGCAAGACCTGGAGCTCTCCCGGAGTTATAGCAAATCTCCAGGCTGCAGAGTCCAGTTCCTCTGCAGAAAATGAGTGTTTGGAGGAGAGGGAAGACTATGGCTTTTGCCCCACTGGAGTCTTCATCCTTCTTCCGACCCAAGCCTAGATCTCCAGGAATCTCCTGCCTGGACCTGGCAGCCTTGCTCAGCGCTTAGCAAGACCAACAGGTCCAAAAATCTGTAACTTTTATGTAAGTAAGGAACCTTAGCTGCAGAACTCAGGCCCCAGAAAGAACCTGAATTCAGTGGACAGTGCAGCTATGTCACCAAAATTCCCAAAACATGCTTAAATGCTTGAGAGATGAAGTCCAATACAGATGTAGCATCAGAAATAGTCTTTCTATAATTACTGGCATAATTGAGAGAAATTGAGAAAATTCTGTACCTCTGGTTTTACCTTTTAAAATATAGAATTCTAGAAATCCCATTCTCTTCCCAAATGCCTTTGGGAGAGAATTGGATCCATTTCAGTCATGTTTAAAACAGCCAAAAGAGTGGAAATTTAACACTTGCCTAATCAGGAAACTTTAGCAGCCCCCCCCTCTTCTTCACTGTGATCAGCACAGGAAGACAAAAGAGAGCCAGATGCCCCTCGAGGCGAGCCCAACTTTGTCTCCGTGACTGTCAGCGTAGGAATACAGCTTCAAGAGAGAGAGAGAGCATTTACTGATCAAGATTTGTCCTTCTAACTAATTACTACTAAAGGTATTAATATGTAGGGAATGTACTAATGATTAATGTGTACTAATTTTCTTCTGACTTTTCTGTCTCAAATTGAAGAGGAAAATGTAAGACTCTCACTCTCCATTTAAAATTCAAATGAACCCGCTGACTTGCCACCTTCCAGGGGAAAACCCAAAGGAGGACAAGATAAGAAGGCTCCTAGCTAGATTAATGGCCCTTCTGGAGGGTAACAATTGCACCTCCTTCTTTTGTTAAGAGAAATCTCCCTCTGTAAAGGAACTAGGGGGAGCACAGAAAAGAAAAAAATGTTTTCTCCTTTGGTTTTTAAGGCATAGATGGGGAATGAAAATGCATAGAGAAGACTGATCTTTTCTTCCCTTTTGAATTTGTAATTCCTTGTCTATTACAGGAAGGTCATCTTCCTTCCCCCCATTCCAAAGTTTAGTTTTTGTTTTTTTTAAAGGTCCGTTTTAAAGTTAAAAATACATTTATTTGCATCCTCTTCCTTGGAATTTCTCATGATTAGAGATCCCTTACTTTCAAAATGGTACATTTAAAAATAGATTTTAAAATAGATTTGTTTCTGTTCCATTAATTTATTACAGCATCTCGATTTGCTTTGTCTTATCTTCCCATTCTTATAGAAGGGAATCTCTTTTTAAAATTTCTTGGTAAATTTGTGTGATCTAGAACTATTTCATCTCTTTAAGGTTTTATAAATACTCTTTTGGTTTTGGAATTAGCTGTTCTCTTAAAGCCCCACCTTTAGGGCTAACGTTTCTTTAGTTTTGATATCAGTTTATATATAGCTACCATAGAATATTTTAAAGGGTTTAAGTCTGGCAGCACATCCCTTCTGATTTTGTTCTAGTAATCTATATGCCCAGGCCCCCTTCAGCCCAGTTTCTACTAGCAAGGAAAGAAACTCTGTACATGCTCAGAAGAACTATTTGCTGGCACAAAGCCTGTGCCAGAGACAACTTTTTCTTTCTTTCTTTCCTCTTCTCTTGTGGTGTGATCTTTGGCCGACTTCTTAAATCATGCAGAATTATCAAGGGCTACTGCCTCTTCTCTTCTCTTGGATTTTCAATCCTGTCTGTAATTTAGCTACTTGATTCTTTCATCTTTATTTTGTTTAAGGGCTTCCTCTTTGAGGTACACAATCAGTACCTGATGCTCTAAGTTTATTCTCCTATTTAAGTTTTATCCCTGCATGGCTAGAGCATCTTTCTATCCATGCAAACCTGTTAATCTGTCTCTCAAGTTCTTTCATATCTGCAGGAACTGAAAATCTGAACCTGCAATTGAAGTCTTATGCCTGATAGTAAAGGCACACCTTATAAGTTATTTTAGGAATTGTTTGTTTTATATGTGTGTTAATTATTGCTTTCCAGCTTTTTGTTAGCTTTGTTTTTGGGGTATGACCCACCCCCATAAGCCGGCAGTTTTCCCTGGGGGCCCCCAACTTTTTCTACAACAGCCATGGCAATCTAACTTCCTTTTTTTTTGAAACGTTCTTTTGTTTGGCCATTTTTTTATAACTTCTTGGCGCCTCCAAACTGTGCACATCTTCACCTGGAACTCTGCTCTGGTCACCATAATAAAAACTGAACGTTCAGCTATTTCCAATTGTACCTGGAGAATACTCTTGCTATGCATATGCATCAAAGACTTTCCAAGATTCCTGTTCAGCCTACAAGACCTCGTGGTCTTGCTAAAGCCATTGCTCCCTATTTGCTACGCACCCAAGTCGCCTCCTAATTTGCCTTTGCTCCAGTTTCAGCAAAGGACCTGCCAATTTACCAGCTGCCTTCTCTGGTCCTCCAGCCACTGCTGACCTGCAAATTGCTTGCAAACCATCTCATGGACATTGGATGCCACCTCAAGGGCAGGCAACTCTCACAACCAGCTGCAAATGCCTCATGGCACCCACCCAGTTATTACTTTGGGACCCAAGAATTGCTTTTTGGTCCCTGAAAGCATGACACTAAGGCTCAGATTGCCTGTGCCTTCTGGCAACTTAGGTACCTAGGGGGGTGGTTTCAAAAATGTATCAATGTTCCTTACCCACATTTATCTGTAATGTTCAACTGAAGCTCAAATTGATTTGTATCACTGACTGTATTTATTCATTGGTCCATGTCATTTTCATGTTGTTGCTCACATGTTCTAAATGTTTTGTAATCATGCTTTTACACACATTCATTCTCAATTCTTCCAGCATAGCATTTGCATTGCTTTTAGTTATCTTTCTGCTTTAAGTTTGCTTAACCCAACAATTTTTGCTTTCTGTATTTGTCTAATTGTTTAGGAATTTTGGTAAGCAATTACCTTTGAGTTAGATATGTTTTTAGCTTATAAGTTTTTAGAATTATTTTAGGATGTCTTGCATTTCCTTTTTGTTGCTTTATAATAATTAGAAGCCTTCATTAGATTTGCTATAGGTAGCATTATGTACAGTAGTCATGTCTCTCTGGAAGATGTGCAGAAGGTCCCTGCAAACACATACACAGAGGCACTCACCCTTCCTTATTTTAAAACATTTTTTTTTAATTTTTCCTTTTGGTTCCCAGAAAGATATATTTTTATAGCCGGTATGCCTGACTCCCTCACCGAGCCGTTCCCCTGTAAATTCTCTCTCTAACCTTGTTCTGCTGTCCTTTCTTTTCTGGTCATATGGAACTCCAACGGCAGCAAAACATCATTTGAAGTGAAGCCATCTTGGCTCACGCCTAAAGACGGCTTCAAGGGGGGAATTGTTACCAGAGGCACTGCCTTTTATTCTTGGGTAGCCCCAAAACAGGGGTGCCCTACTTTCTAACCTGAACCAAAGTCCCCAAAAGCCAGGCACTCTCAGCTTGACCACAGAGTTGGGCTGCAAGTGGTCTGCAAAAGGGATTTCATATTCAGGTTTCATAAGGTGACCTCAGAGCAAGTCTTCCCCCTCCACCCAGCAGAGATTATGCTCATGGAATAACAATGAGTTCCAGAGGTAAGTATTTAAAAGCCACCTGGCACTCTTCAGCACCTTACCCAGCCTTTTGTGTTTCTTTGTCTTTCTTGCCTCTGTCCCTCAAGATACCGGGAAGTCTCCATCAAAGTGTATGTGCAGACGATGTCATCTGACGCTGCCACGTCTGCAAGGGGGGGATATGTTAGCCCTGACGCCATTATGGGGCTTTGCTATGGACTGTTTGCTGTTGCCACATGGTCTGTCTAGACTGTAAAATGGATGCCAAGGTAGAAGCCCATAGAGAAAGGAAAAAGCTGTCTTTTTACTCTGAGGGACTCCATTACATACCTGCTGCATGTCACCTACACAGATTAAGGGCCATACAGCAGACAAAGGACTTTTCCTCTGCCAGTCGTTTGCATGAAGGGATTACCCAGTCAAGCATTCAAATTGTTAACGACCCTTCCTGATGCTAATCAGGAACAATCAGGGAAGTCTCCCACCTTTTGTTTACCTGGCCAGCAAGTCCCTATAATCCATTCAACTAGACCCTGCCTCTCTGGAAGCCCATTGGTCAAACCTAAGGTCTGCCTCTACTGACATCACACACCCCTGGGACTCATCATTGGTCCAGGTAATCTTTTGTTCTCACCTGAGACCAGCCCCCAGGGCCACCCATTGGGCTGCATTGTCTTACAGTGGGTATATCCCAGCACACAGATGGCCTTAGTGGGTGTGTCTCTGCCATGAGCCAAAATGGCAGCCCACCCCTGAACCCTCTGGGTTTAGGCCACAATCCTTCTTCATGGACTTCTGCACATCTGACAGGTAGTATCACCTCTCCATAAGCCATCAATCCCCTCTGCTTTCTTAGTTCTATTTTCTCTGTGTGAATGCTTGAATACTGTTTGTGTTTGTGAATGGATAAATAAGGATTATATTCAGTAAAATAATATTGTATTAATTATACCTGGACTCTGTGTCTTTTACTGGGAACCATTACAGACTAGCAGCATTCTCTGTATATACAGGCGACAACCCAATAATAATAATAATAAACCAATTGCTATATTTAAAAATAGAGCAATTGGGCTAATAAGTTGGCAGTGCTTAGGAACGGGTGGGCAGAGCAGGACCTGCAAGTCCAAGCAAGCCTGTTCCATCACAATTTGGTGGCATAGTAGTGGAATAAGGATGATGAACAGAGGATTTGATTGGCCAGGAATTTTGAATCTGGTACGTGCACACGCAGAGAGAGCAATAGAAGGAGTTTTTGGGTCGACTAGAGTAGGCCCAGATCAGACTAGTTAGGATGGAGCTTGAGGAGCAAGTGAAAATCCTTAAGATGGCACAGAAATAACTGCAGGAAGAATGCCAGAAGCAGAATATTGATTCTGAGACCAGGACTGTTCATGAGGTGAGAGCTCTCCTGTTAAACGCTGGCCGTTTCTGAGGGGCAACTGCAGCCAAGGGCCCGAGCCAGCAGAATGAGATTCTGCTTGAGGAACCAGAGCTAGAGAAACTGCATCTGCAAGCAGAGGAGAAGAGGAGGGACCTGGAGCTAAAGATCCAGAAGCTGAAGATGTGGGAGCAGCAGCAAAGACTTGAGAGGGAAGAGAGGCAGTAAGAGGAGAAGCAAAAGATGCTAGAGGAGAAGAGACGGATGCAAGAGAAAAGCAGAGACATGACCTTGAGATGCTGCAAATACAGGCTGAACTAAGCAGTAAAATAAAATTCACCCCCAAAGGAGGGGAAGACCCTCGGTATACCTTTAAAATTCTGAGAAAGTAGCTATGCAGTGGGGAGGTGGCAGGGGCAGATGAAAGGTCCTTACTCGGTAGCATTCTAACTGGGGAGCTGGCTGCTGTCTACCACACTATGCCCAGGGCGGAGGGGGGAATTGCTGTTAAAGATTTCAAAGCCACAGTTTTTAAATGGTTCATACTGGGGGCTGATCACTTTCGGGAGCAATTTCAGGGCTTATCCCCCACAGCAATGTAAAACCTGTTCAGAATATGTGACAAAACTGGGGCAGGAGATGGCCCTTAGAACTAGGAAGGGGAACTGGGAGTGCTGTTCCTCCCAGTGGGAAATCCCTAAAAAGAGCAGGCATTGGCAGTGAGTATCCTCGTGGAAGGAGGCAGTAAACCCCTCCCAGAGTCAGCAAAGCCTAGGAGTGGGGGGGCAGAGCAGGGCCTGTAAGTCAAAGTGGGCCTGTTCCATCACGCCCTGAAAATCTTGCTGGCCTCTCTATGTTGCTACTGGAGTCGAATCTGCCTCTTTCATCGGTGAACCATCAGTTACTGGCCTCGGTTCAAGGTTCTAGCTAGGGATGAGCAGGAACAGAATTACGAACTGAATTTCCAGGTTGGCTATGTAAGGAAGGCTGCATAGAGTGAATTGTTTATTTATTGATTGATTTAAGTTTTAGACCACATCCTCTCAGTTTAGAAAAGAGATGACGGGGGGGACATGATGTGGTAGTGAAGAAAGCAAATGCAATCTTAGGATGCATTGACAGAAGCATTGTGTCCAGATCACGGGAGGTGGTCGTTCCGCTCTATTCTGCTATGGTCAGGCCTCACCTGGAGTCCTGTGTCCAGTTTTGGGCACCACACTTTAGGAAGGACATTGACAAGCTGGAGTGTGTCCAGAAGAGGGCAACCAGGATGGTGAGAGGGTTGGAGTCCAAGTCTGACGAGGAAAGGCTGAAAGAGTTGGGTATGTTTAGCCTGGGAAAGAAAAGGCTTAGTGGGGACATGATTGCAGTCTTCAAGTATCTGAAGGGCTGTCATGTAGAAGATGGAGCAGATCTATTCTCTCTTGCTTCAGATTGCAAGACTAGATCGAATGGGTAGAAATTATAAGGGAGTCATTACCGGCTAGATATCAGGAGAAACTTCCTCACTGTAAGAGTGGCTGAGCAGTGGAACAGATTGCCTCGGGAGGTGTTGGATGCTCCTTCGCTGGATGATTTCAAGAGGAGGCTGGATGACCGTATTTCGGGGATGTTGTAGGTATGAAGGGCTATCTTTTGGCTACGCTTCTGCAGAGTGCAGGGGGTTGGACTAGATGACCTGCAAGGTCCCTTCCAACTCTACCATTCTATGATTCTATGATTCCTGACTCTGCCACTTGCTGTCTATCTATGCTGCTGCAACTCTTTCTCCCCTTTCAGAACTTCCCTCCTGCCCATATTCCAGTTATCCGCCTATCCTCTGAAGATACTTGCCTCCCTCAGTCAGTGTGAGGCTTTAATCCCCTATCAAACTAACAGTTCTCACTGCAACAGTACGGAAGATATTCTGTTGTCAGCCATCTCGTTCCCTGCGCACCCGGAATGTTCATGGGCATTCTGCGACACCGCGCCAGCTCAGACGCTTCCCCGTGTCTGCAGACCCAGAGTTCTCTGACCAAGTTCCAAACCCGATGGCTGCCATGGTCCCCATCTCTTTTCCGACTCTTATCAGCTGGCCAGAATGCTAACCTTCCGTTATCGGATATCTCGATTGTGCTGCCTGATCAAGGTGGCGAAAAGTGCTGATATGATTGTGTAGAGGCTAATGGCAGGGAAATCAAGCAAATGCAGTCTTGGATTAACCTGGCACTTCAGCTGCTTGATTAACACTCTCAAAAATCTAGGAGTTGCTTACCTTTGCAATTTACATGCTGATGGATGAAATGCTGAGATCCGCTGGAAGTAAAAGAGCTGTAGTCTCTGGTCAGGGGTCTTTGTCCGTAGGATTTGGCCATATCTGTTCCGCATTCTCCCCACCCACCCCCGCTTTGGAAGACCTCCCCACTTTGTCCAAGATACTCAAACACTAATACATTTTTATAGCTAATGATTTCTTTGCAAATGGGACACTTTGCTTTCTGCACTCCTCAGGGTCACCAAACCTACGGCCAGACTGCAAGCGTGCAAGATGAAAGCAGGTCTGTAGAACCATGAAAACCAAAAATAAAAATAAAAAACCACCATTAGAAGAATCCATACCAAGTTAAAATACACATACAAAACATCACAATCTAGGGCTCTTTTTGTAGCAGGAACTCCTTTGCATATTAGGCGACACACCCATGATGTAGCCAATTCTCCAAGAGCTTACAGTAGCCCCTGTAGGAAGAGCTCTGTAAGCTCTTGCAGGATTGGCTACATTAGGGGTGTGTCGCCCAGGGCTCTTTTTGTAGCAGGAACTTCTTTGCATATTAGGTACTGACCTTGCTTAGCTTCCCCCAGCAAGGGGCTTTCAAGGCAAGGGAGAAGCAGAAGGGGTCTGCCATTGCCTTCTTCTGCAGAGTACTTGGATGGGAGACCGCCAAGGAAGACTCTGCAGAGGGAGGCAATGGCAGACCATTTCTGCTTCTCCCTTGCCTTGAAAGCCTCTTGCTGGGGGAAGCTAAGCAAGGTCAGTACTTGGATGGGAGGGAATGGCAGACCACTAAGGGATGGGAGGCAATGGCAGACCACTAAGCTAAGCAAGATCAATACTTGGATGGGAGACCACCAAGGAAGACTCTGCAGAAGAAGGCAATGGCAGACCACTTCTGCTTCTTCCTTGCCTTGAAAGCCCTTGCTCTGCAGTCTCCCATCCAAGTACTGACTTTGTTTAGCTTCCCCCAGCAAGAGACTTTCAAGGCAAGGGAGAAGCAGAACTGGTCTGCCATTGCCTTCTTCTGCAGAGTGTTCCTTGGTGGCCTCCCATCCAAGTACTGACCCTTCTTAGCTTCCAAGATCTAACGATATCAGGCCAGTGCATGCTGCGTTCCTTCCTGGCTTCTACTTGTACTGTACCCTCTACCACTGCAGGGATGATCTTTCACGACAGAACACATTCCACTTGCAGTTCTAGCAGTTTCCATTTGCACAGGACCAGTGCCTTTCAAGGAGCTCCAAATCACCTGGCACTAAAGCCTCTGTATGCTGAATTAGATCATTGGTCCATCAAAGTCAATATTGTCTACTTAGAAGGGCATCAGCTCTCTGCCTTTCACTTCACCGACCACCTTCTTGGTGCTTGGGAGGGGGGCAACAATGGGAGGGCTTCTAGTGTCCTGGCCCCGCTGATGGACTTCCTGATGGCACCTGGTGCTTTTGGCTGCTGTGTGACAGAGTGTTGGACTGGATGGGCCATTGGCCTGATCCAACACTGGCTTCTCCTATGTTCTTATGTCTGTACAGATTTCCATAGCCCGATTGGGGACTGGCCTTGGCTACTAAATAGAAGAGGGATCATAAGACAGACGGCAATTAAAGCTTCCCCCAACCGGAACTGATTGGGAAAAGCAAACATTAACGCTTCCTGCCCGGAACTGATTAAAGGACTCATTCAGGAATGCTAGGGGCACCCCAAAGAGGAAGCAGATTGCTGGGGGGGGGACAACAGTGGAAGGGCTTCAGGTGTCCTGGCCCCACTGCTGGACCTCCTGATGGCACCTGGTATTCTTGGCCACTGTGTGACAGAGTGTTGGACTGGATGGGCCATTGCCCTGATCCAAGCTTCTGTTATGTTCTTATGATCCTCCTAACTGAAGATGCTGGGGATTGAGACTGGGACCTTCTGCATGTCAAGCAGATACTCTTCCGCTGAGCCACACTGGTTCTCCAGGATCACAGGCAGAGGTCTTTCACATCATCTACCGCCTGGTCCTTTTAACTAGAGAGGCCAGGGACTGAACCTGGGACCTTCTGCATGGCAAGCAGATACTCTTCTGCTGAGCCACACTGGTTCTCCAGGATCACAGGCAGAGGTCTCTCACATCGTCTACCGCCTGGTCCTTTTAACTAAAGAGGCCAGGGACTGAACCTGGGACCTTCTGCATGGCAAGCAGATACACTTCCACTGAGCCACACTGGTTCTCCAGGATCACAGGCAGAGGTCTTTCACATCGTCTACTGCCTGGTCCTTTTAACTAGAGAGGCCAGGGACTGAACCTGGGACCTTCTGCATGGCAAGCAGATACTCTTCCACTGAGCCACACTGGTTCTCCAGGATCACAGGCAGAGGTCTCTCACATCGTCTACCGCCTGGTCCTTTTAACTAAAGAGGCCAGGGACTGAACCTGGGACCTTCTGCATGGCAAGCAGATACTCTTCCACTGAGCCACACTGGTTCTCCAGGATCACAGGCAGAGGTCTCTCACATCGTCTACCGCCTGGTCCTTTTAACTAAAGAGGCCAGGGACTGAACCTGGGACCTTCTGCATGGCAAGCAGATACTCTTCCGCTGAGCCACACTGGTTCTCCAGGATCACAGGCAGAGGTCTTTCACGTCATCTACTGCCTGGTCCTTTTAACTAGAGAGGCCAGGGACTGAACCTGGGACCTTCTGCATGGCAAGCAGATACTCTTCCGCTGAGCCACACTGGTTCTCCAGGATCACAGGCAGAGGTCTTTCACATCGTCTACTGCCTGGTCCTTTTAACTAGAGAGGCCAGGGACTGAACCTGGGACCTTCTGCATGGCAAGCAGATACTCTTCTGCTGAGCCACACTGGTTCTCCAGGATCACAGGCAGAGGTCTCTCACATCGTCTACCGCCTGGTCCTTTTAACTAAAGAGGCCAGGGACTGAACCTGGGACCTTCTGCATGGCAAGCAGATACACTTCCACTGAGCCACACTGGTTCTCCAGGATCACAGGCAGAGGTCTTTCACATCATCTACTGCCTGGTCCTTTTAACTAGAGAGGCCAGGGACTGAACCTGGGACCTTCTGCATGGCAAGCAGATACTCTTCCACTGAGCCACACTGGTTCTCCAGGATCACAGGCAGAGGTCTTTCACATCGTCTACTGCCTGGTCCTTTTAACTAGAGAGGCCAGGGACTGAACCTGGGACCTTCTGCATGGCAAGCAGATACTCTTCTGCTGAGCCACACTGGTTCTCCAGGATCACAGGCAGAGGTCTCTCACATCGTCTACCGCCTGGTCCTTTTAACTAAAGAGGCCAGGGACTGAACCTGGGACCTTCTGCATGGCAAGCAGATACTCTTCCGCTGAGCCACACTGGTTCTCCAGGATCACAGGCAGAGGTCTTTCACATCGTCTACTGCCTGGTCCTTTTAACTAGAGAGGCCAGGGACTGAACCTGGGACCTTCTGCATGGCAAGCAGATACTCTTCCACTGAGCCACACTGGTTCTCCAGGATCACAGGCAGAGGTCTTTCACATCGTCTACTGCCTGGTCCTTTTAACTAGAGAGGCCAGGGACTGAACCTGGGACCTTCTGCATGGCAAGCAGATACTCTTCCACTGAGCCACACTGGTTCTCCAGGATCACAGGCAGAGGTCTTTCACATCGTCTACTGCCTGGTCCTTTTAACTAGAGAGGCCAGGGACTGAACCTGGGACCTTCTGCATGGCAAGCAGATACTCTTCTGCTGAGCCACACTGGTTCTCCAGGATCACAGGCAGAGGTCTCTCACATCGTCTACCGCCTGGTCCTTTTAACTAAAGAGGCCAGGGACTGAACCTGGGACCTTCTGCATGGCAAGCAGATACTCTTCCGCTGAGCCACACTGGTTCTCCAGGATCACAGGCAGAGGTCTTTCACATCGTCTACTGCCTGGTCCTTTTAACTAGAGAGGCCAGGGACTGAACCTGGGACCTTCTGCATGGCAAGCAGATACTCTTCCACTGAGCCACACTGGTTCTCCAGGATCACAGGCAGAGGTCTTTCACATCGTCTACTGCTTGGTCCTTTTAACTAGAGAGGCCAGGGACTGAACCTGGGACCTTCTGCATGGCAAGCAGATACTCTTCTGCTGAGCCACACTGGTTCTCCAGGATCACAGGCAGAGGTCTCTCACATCGTCTACCGCCTGGTCCTTTTAACTAGAGAGGCCAGGGACTGAACCTGGGACTTTCTGCATGGCAAGCAGATACTCTTCCACTGAGCCACACTGGTTCTCCAGGATCACAGGCAGAGGTCTTTCACGTCATCTACTGCCTGGTCCTTTTAACTAGAGAGGCCAGGGACTGAACCTGGGACATTTTGCATGTGAAGCAGATGCTCTTCCACTGAGCCACAGCCCCTCCCCTAAGCACAACCAAGGCATCCCATCCAAGCCAGTGGCTTAAAAGTATAAGAACAAGGAGAAACTCTCCCTATCAGTGATGGTTAATGGACCGATAGTCTACGTTGCAGGAAAGAGAAAAGCTCTCCAAGTGCAGCTTCCCGGCTCCCACAGCTTCAAGGCGCTGAAAAACTAAAACTTCTGCAATTCCGTCTTCTGCATAATTATTTGCGTTCCCTGAGCCTTGTCCTCTGGGCCAGCCGGTTACCCTAGACTGAGGGATCAGCGGTAAAATAAGACATTCCACCAGCGAAGAAGTAATTCCTCAGTAGCCGGCGGCCAAGATGAACAGGCCGCAGCCTCCAGCGCTCCATCAGGCCCCGCTCCCCACTGACTGGCAGGGGAGTCGTTTTGTGAGGGTCCCTAATGAGCCCGAGCTAGTACTGGCTCTCTCCTCCCAGTGTCTTCGACTGAACATCTTCCTTCCTCCGAGGCATTAACTCTCGGGATCTATCCAGCCCTTACAGGCAGCTGCCTCTGCTGCGGCCGCCACTGATAAAGATGAGAAGGATTCGGGAGGAGGTGGCGGAGAGGTCTACGGATTAACAAGCCTCGTTGTGTGAGCCAGCTGAGGCGGACGTAACCAGCCCGGTCCGAGAAGGTTCCATTTTTCTTGGACCAGTGTCTGTGTGTCTGTGTCTGTGTGTAGTGCCATTAAGTTTCAGCTGAGTTATGGGAACCCTGTAGGGCTTTCAAGGCAAGAGGTGTGGAGAGGTGGTTTGCCCTGGCCTGCCTTTGGATAGCAACCCTGGACTTTCTTGGTGGTCTCCCATCCAAGTATTAACCAGGGCTGACCCTGCTTAGCTTTTTTTTTTTTTTTACCATTTTATTTTTATTATAAAAGACCAAAAAAAAAAATGAACATACAGAATCAGGGGATTCCATTTACAACATGGTTTTGTCTGTTAAGTTACCTCATACTTTGACTGGTTATATATTTTTTTATTTTTTTTTCCACCTTGTATTTTTTAACTAAATCTTTGCTCAGAACTAAAGAGAGAGAGAGAGAGAGATCATATTTTCTTCTGCTTCTATTGTATGTCCATATGGGTTTATTCGTTCTACTCTTCCGTCCATTTGTAAAACCTTGACCATGTGTTCTCAAAGTTCCCTTCATTTTGTCCTCTCAGAATTAAAGGTAAATTTGTCCATCTCTGCAGTTTCAAGTATTTTATTTGTCATTTCTTCTTTCGAAGGTACCTCATTTTCCCTCCAATATTTGGCATATAAATATTCTTGCAGCTGTCGCTACATGTAGAATAAGATAGGAATCTTGCTTTTTTACAATTTTCTGGCAATATATTCAATAGAAACAGCTCTGGTATATAAAACCTGGAGGAGGAGGAGAAGAAGAAGGAGAAGGAGAAGAAGGAGGAGAAGGAGAAGGAAAAGAAGAGGAGATTGGATTTATATCCCACCCTTCACTACCGAAGGGAGTCTCAGAGAGGCTTACAAACTCCTTTCCCTTCCCCTCCCCACAACAGACACCCTGTGAGGTGGGTGGGGCTGAGAGAGCTCTTGACAGAAACTGCTCTTTCAGGAACAGCTGTGCCAGAGCTTGTGACTGACCCAAGGTCACATCAGCAGGTGCAAGTGGGGGAGTGGGGAATCAAACCCGGTTCTCTCAGATTAGAGTCCGCCCACTTAACCATGACACCAAACTGGCTCTGCTTAGCTTTTGAGATCAGATGGAATCGGGGTAGCCTGGACCTTTCAGGTCTCTTAGCAGTCAGACCCCTCCTCCCACTGAGAGGCAGTTTATTTATTTATTTATTTTTATCTATTCATTCAATCTATACCCCGCCTTCCCCGCCGAAGCAGGCTTCGGGGCGGCTTATATAAGATACATATATAAATATGGCTGCAATCACTCATAAAACATCATAACAAATTAAATATTAGTTATCCTAAAGTGCAGGAACAGTATTCAAGTAAATTGCAAGAGCAGAGGTTTCAAGTTAAATAGTATTAGGCAGTTGTCGTATTGGTATACTCACACCCAGGGCTATTTTGGGGCAGGAACGCACAGGAACGGAGTCCTGGCTGACTCCCAAGTTGGCCACACCCAGCAGGAACTCATTAGCATAATAGGCCACACCCAACAACAGAAACTCATTAGGATTGGCTACATTAGGGGTGTGTAGCCTAACAGGCAAAGGAGTTCCTGCTCCAAAGAAAGCCCTGGATTTTGACAACAAACAAGATAAACAGAATAAGAAGCAAAAGGTGGGTGTGGCTGGATGACCACACTTCTATTAACATGGGGATGTGGCCTAATATGCTAATGTGCTGCACTGTCAGGGGTATGGCCTAATAGGCTAATGAGTTTCTGCTGTTGGGTGTGGCCTATTATGCTGATGAGTTCCTGCTGGGCTTTTTCTACAAAAAAAAGCCCTGCTCACGCCATCTCAGTAGAACAATTTATGTGTGTGGTGAGCCCAGGGTGTGAGTTGTGGGCCAGGGCACAGGGTCACGCCTCAGGTGACTAATCAGCAGAAGATGATAGAAGGCTGACTTGGCGGTGGCTGCTACCTGGGCCTCCATTGTTAAAGAGGCATCCGGGAGCACTCCCAGACTCCTAACCTCCGGCGCTGGCACCAACTGCGCCCCACCGAAGGTCAGGAGTGGGATCCCTACCCTCGGGCTGCTTGGCTCAGATACCAGACCTCTATCTTTGTCGGATTCAGTTTCAATCAACTCAGTCTAAGCCAGGGGTGTCAAACATGTGGCCCGGGGGCTGGATGAGGCCCCCGGAGGGCTTCTGTCTGGCTGGAACTGGCTGTCTTCTGCTTCTTCTTCCAGTCCTGCTGCTGCTGGGTCATTGTAGGTTTGCAGCTTACAGATACACACCTGAACAGCATACTTAAGACTGCAACAGCACAAACATTTTGATGCAATAATTCAGAGGAAGAGGTGTCAGTTATCAGACACTGTTCAATAAACAAAATATTGCAAGTGTACTAAATGTTTTAGGCATGTTTTTTTAAGTTAAAAAAAACCCTTTGGCTGATCTGCTTTCAATACCCTTCCTAATAATCCCCAGCATCGCATTGGCCTTTTTCATATTGTTGTGAGGATTAAGTAGAGGGGAGGAGAGCGATGCAAGCTGGCTTGGGTCCCCACTGGGGAGGGCGGCAGGGTATTAATTAATGAATTAATGAATCAATTAGATCTAGTCATTTCAGCAGAAATTTCAAGACATGTGTAGCTATTCCAAAATAGTGGAAACGGTTGATTGACAGCAACATTTGGCAAGACGTTCTTCTGCCGTGTTGAGAGCATTCCGGGGTTTAGGGAGGTACATTCATCACGGCCTTACAAGACTGGCAAGCAAAACCACAATTTAGCACACATTTATTCAACAATTACTGCAACCAGAAGCATATCTGAAAAGGCAATCATAGTCACACCTGATTCTATTTGAAACTAAACATTGGCTTAATTTTCCTTAGTTTTTTCTCCCCCTCCTCGCTATATTCATTTATTTTTTTTCTTTTATCAGTGGTTTCGATTCTCTGCTTTTTTTGGTTTCAGTTTTGTAGCTTTTTGGTATCACGTATGCTAGTTGTCTGGTGCTTTATACACCGTTTACATTTATACTTGCACAACATGTATATATACATTTGCAGTCAAGTCACAGCTGACTTTCGGCTATCCTGTCTGGTTTGCAAGACAAGAGACGCTCAGAGGTGATTTGCCTTTGCCTGCCTCTGCATACCAACCTGGACTTCCTTGGTGATCTCCAATCCAAATGCTGTCCAGGGCTGATCTTGCTTAAATTCTGAGATCTGACAAAATCAGGCTGGCCTCGACTATCCATGTCAGGACACATCATATAAACCTGTTATGAAGAAGAAGAAGGAGAAGAAGGAGAAGAAGAAGAGGAGGAGGAGGAGGAGGAGGAGGAGAAGGAGGAGAAAGAGGAGAAGGAGAAGAAGGAGAAGGAGAAGAAGAGGCGGAGAAGAAGAGGCGGAGAAGGAGGAGGAGGAGGAGAAGAGGAGGAGGAGGAGGAGGAGAAGGAGAAGAAGAAGAGGAGGAGGAGGAGAAGAGGAGGAAGAGGAGGAAGAGGAGGAAGAGGAGGAGGAGATTGGATTTATACCCCACCCTTCACTTGGAGTCTCAGAGTGGTTTACAATCCCTTTCCCTTCCCCTCCCCACAACAGACACTCTGTGAGGTAGGTGGGGCTGAGAGAGCTCTCTTGAGAATTGCCCTTCAGAGAATAGCTCTGAAAGAACTTATGACTGACCCAAGGTCACACCAGCAGCTGCAAGTGGAAGAGTGGAGAATCAAACCCGGTTCTCCCAGATTAGAGTCCGCGCACTTAACCACTACACCAAATTGGCCTATATATATAGGCTAAATTTGTCCTCCTCTCTTTGCTGGCAGTTAAAACCTGGGTAGGGCCAAAGATAGGGATGTGCCCTGGGAAAATTTTCATTGCAATGTCAGATTTGGGCTTTGGAAGAGAAACATTGACTGTTATCGCTTCAGTTTGTGTAGGGCATTACTGGATCACGTTTAAAATTCATGCCATGTTTTCATATTCTGGATTTTGGGGACCATTTTCTGCCCATGCGCACTGCAGACACCATTCTGCTCAATGTGCAGCCAATCTGAGGGTCTTGCACAGCAGACATGGTTTAAAAAAATGCCACTAATGCTGCATGTAATGCAGTTCTCCCACTTTTCTCCAGACCCCCGAAATTTCAGCCACATGCAGCAAACCAGCACCATTTAATCAGCCTCTGAACAAAGTAGCTCATTCCTACGCATGCACACTGCAGACACCATTATTGTTCAATGCACAGCCAATTCAAGAGTCTCTCACTCAGAGAACAACAACACATGTTGCATGCATTCTCTGCAGCTTGTCGGCAAAGGTGATTGCCTGGGGGTTGTGCCAGACCCTTGTCAGGGTCCAATGAGAAGGAAAGGTACCTGGGGAAATGAGTGAAAGCAATAGAACAGCGAGCACATGAACATTCTCCTGTTGGTGCAGTCAGAAGAATCTGAAGATTTCAAAAACTACACAGGTTTGCAGTAAGGGTACTTTGAATTATGGTGCTGAAGAAGACTCTTGAGAGTCCCTTGGACTGCAAGGAGATCGAATCAGTCAATCCTAAAAGAAATCAACCCTGACTGTTACCTGGAAGGCCAGATCCTGGAGCTGAAGCTCAAATACTTTGGCCCCCAGATGAGAAGGGAGCCCTCACTGGAGAAGACCCTGATGATGGGAAAGGTCAAAGAAGAAGGGGGCAACAGAGGATGAGATGGTTAGACAGTGTCGTCGATGCAACGAACATGAAGTTGAGCAAACTCCGGAGGATGATAGAGGACAGGAGGGCCTAGCATGATGTGGCCCATGGGGTCACGAAGAGTCAGACTCGACTGTGCGACTGAACAACAACAACAAACTTCCACTTCAGCAAGCATCCCATTCTGGAAACTGGAACTAACAGGCTGAAACAACAATTTCTGTGTGTACTTTTGGCTCAGAGTTATGCTATGCCCGGAGCTAGCATAAGGGCTCTCAGATCAGTGGCTCAGAACCTGGGCCCTATGTTAACCAGCTTTGCCAGTCACAACTAGCCCAAGTCCTGTTTCTTTTGTCTAATTTCTTCTTGTTTACTTCCGTTACACATATTTCAGTCCTCTTCTGTGTGGTGCTTTGGGTCACGCTGGGCAGACACAACTATATATATAAATGCTGTAGCTAAATCAATAAAATATAGGGCACTTGAGAGCCAGTTTGGTGTAGTGGTTAAGTGTGCAGACTCTAATCTGGGAGAACCGGGTTTGATTCCCCACTCCTCCACTTGCACCTGCTTGATGACCTTGGGCAAGCCATAGTTCTGGCACAGCTGTTCTTGAAAAAGAGCAGTCTCTGTCAGAGCTCTCTCAGCCCCACCTACCTCACAGGGTGTCTGTTGTGGGGAGGGGAAGGGAAAGGAGTTTGTAAGCCACTCTGAGACTCCTCTGGGTAGTGAAGGGTTGGATATAAATCCAATCTCTTCTCTTCTTCTTCTTCTTCTTGATCTATGTGTTAATAACAGTTGGGAAAATGTGTACATTTGATGCGGAAAAAAACTGGCACTATGCAAATTGGACAATAAAATAAAGAATCTTGGGTTCAGTTTTCACGAGGGAGAAACAAAGTCAGACATGGAATCTGGGGCCGAACCGTAACCTAAGTGCAACCGCAAACCCAACTGACGTGAAGAATGCTGGCATATCAGAGAGGAGAGTTCTAGCCTTAACTGGAAGTAAACATTTTTCCCTTTGTTTCCCAGGCAATGCTTTCATCCTTCTATTGTTGTGTTTTCCTCCCCGGCTCCTAATAGATCTGATTAGCTTATTCAAGGCTTCCGTGTTTTAATACGGCGGGCTTACGGGAATTATCATAACCAGCCCAGAGTGACAGTAAATTAATCTGTCAGCTCAAAAAAGAATCTTCTCTAGACAATTAAGACAAAGCTGAATTAAACTAATAGGTTTAATCTTTTCATTTCAGTACACTTGTCTGCCAGATGACATCAGGGGGGAAAAAAAAGGTTGGTGTCTTATCTTAGCAGGTTGATCATCCACGTCTAGATTCCCCTTTGCCTTAGAGATGAGTACATCTTGTTTTCCTTTCTTCCCCTAATCAGGGATCGCTTGTAATTTCTTTCATTTGTGTTCTCGGTGGGCAAATTCATAGTGGTCTTTCACCCCTTGGCCACTGCGGTCCTTATCGAAAGAAAGCAGCCTGATGCATGTTTGAGGTCAAGGTTTATTGAGAAAGCACAGTAACGTGGGACTAGAGAATCTGGCAGCAGGGCTTAGAAAATGTACTCTCCGTGCCACTGTGCTCGCTTGCTGGAGAAATAAGCTACTCCTCTGCTCCCTGCAGCTCTTTAGCACCACCACTGCTGGTGGCCAGAGGTGGTACTGCAGCTGCCAATTCAGCAGAACTCAGGTGGCACAAAATAGTGATCAAGTTACTGGTCCTATAACATTCAGGCCCGTAGCTACAGTGGGGGGCATTTGGGGGCCCTGCCCCCTTAATTAAAAGCCCCACCCCACAAATAGCCATGCCAGAAACTTTATTTTTGTCCACGATGACCTAGGTGGTACTGGGCTAGCAGACAGGGGGATTCTTGGAGATGTATTGAAGGTGCCTTTCAGAGAGCCAGTTTGGTGTAGTGGTTAAGTGCGTGTACTCTAATCTGGGAGAACCGGGCCTGATTCCTCACTCTTCCACTTACACCTGCTGGATGACCTTGGGCAAGCCATAGTTCTAGCACAGCTGTTCTTGAAAAAGAGCAGTTTCTGTCAAGAGCTCTCTCAGCCCCACCTACCTCCCAGGGTGTCTGTTGTGGGGAGGGGAGGGGAAAGGAGTTTGTAAGCCACTCTGAGACTCCTTTCAGTAGTGAAGGGCGGGGTATAAATCCAATCTCTTCTCTTCTTCTTCTTCTTCACTTTCTTGCCCTGTGGAAAGGAACTCAAAAGGCATTTAAATGCCTTCTGAAGGCAATTCAATGCCCACTTTTTAATTTAATTTTTTAATTTTAGTTTGGACAGTAAAAAACAGTTATAACATTCTACAACAGTGGAACTCAGCAAAGTGACTACAGTAAAAGATAAGGAATTCAAAATAGTTTACATGTGGTGAAAAACTTCATAATACTTTTTAGGAACAGTGAATATAGAGAACTCAGCATTAAATATATATTCAAGAAAAGGGAAGAAGGAGAAGGAGAAGAAGGAGGAGGAGGAGGAGGAGGAGGAGATTGGATTTATACCCCACCCTTCCCTACCCAAGGGAGTCTCAGAGCATCTTACAAACTCCTTTCCCCTCCCCTCCCCACAACAGACACCCTGTGAGGTAGGCGGGGCTGAGAGAGCTCTGACAGAAACTGCTCTTTTTCAAAAACAGCTGTGCCAGAACTTGTGACTGACCCAAGGTCACATCAGCAGGTGCAAGTAGAGGAGAGGAGAATCAAACCCGGTTCTCCTCAATTAGAGTCTGCGCATTTAACCACTACACCAAACTGGAAACCATTTCAAAGGAAGATCTGATCTCTTATATGAAAGATTAGTGTTAGTGATTACTTCCAATATTTTGTCCATAGCATAGTAGTCCCATATTTTCAAGCGCCATGAGGATAATAGTAACTTATTAGGGGACTTGCAACTACTGGCAATAACAACCTTTGCAAGCTGTTAATAAAACCAAAATAAGGTCTTGTCTAAGTTTGGGTATATGGGAATCTGCTAGAAACAGGCTCAGAGCCTCCCCCTTTAAAGACAGGCATTCAGATTAATGTAATTAACTGTAATTTAAGAAGAAGAAGAAGAAGAGATTGGATTTATACCCCGCCCTTCACTGCCCAAAGGCGTCTCAGAGCGGCTTACAAACTCCTTTCCCTTCCCCTCCCCACAACAGACACCCCTGGGAGGCAGGTGGGGCTGAGAGGACTTCTGACAGAAACTGTCCTTGAGAGAACAGCTGTGCCAGAGCTTGTGACTGACCCAAGGTCACATCAGCAGGTGCAAGCGGAGGAGTGGGGAATCAAACCCAGTTCTCTCAGATAAGAGTCCGCGCACTTAACCACTACACCAAACTGGCTCTCCAAACAAAATGCCCTCCAAACAACAACAAAAAAAACCTCCTGGCTACAGGCCTGATAACATTGGACTTATCTCTTCAGTTTGAGACACCTGTGTTCACGAACTTCTGAGTGGCGTTCAGGTTGCCAACTTCTGAGTGGCATTCAGGCTGCCAGTGCTGGCTTACAGAATACTTCCTCCCTCCCTTCCTAAATCATCCTCTTACAATACCCTGAGAGCAGCTGGTGTGAAGATTATTATGATAGAGAAACGCAAAATACCTTGATTAATACTCGGATAGGCTCTGATCTCAGAGAAAACACTATTTCCGGGGAACGAAACAATAAGCTCCTCGGATTTCAGGCTGAGAGAAGGAAAGATGGGGGTGAGATAGACGGCTGTTTGGATTTCCTGAGTTGGGCCATAAAGATTTTGGGGATTATGCGCCTTGATTTGATTGGCGAAAAGAGGACAAGCGACACATGCGGGGATTCAACACCCAATTTCCTGAGAGGTCAAAGTCAAATACTCCCGTCAGAACCAGGAAGGGCTGAAAGGTCTAAACACCTTGTCAGGGGTGTGGGGGCGAGCCAAGAAGAGGAAACAGGGAAGCGATGGGGTGGATTTTGTCTTCACTAGCATTAGCTTTTATATTTTCAAAGGTCCAGTGGATCTGTGTCCATTCCAGAGAAGGGAATGCCAAGATAGCACCGGTGATTATACAACTTAATTAACCTTAGTTAAAAAAAAACCAACAACACTTTTCTTAGTCTTTAATGTTGTTGTTCAGTCCCACAGTCAAGTCTGACTCTTCGCGACCCCATGGACCACATCACGCCAGATCCTCCTGTCTTCCATTGTGCTCTGGAGTTTGCCCAATTTCATGTTCGTTGCCTCGATAACACTGTATCTAACCATCTCATCCTTTGCCGTCCCCTTCTTCTTTGACCTTCAGTCATTCCCAGCATCAGGGTCTTCTCCAGTGAGTGCTCCCTTCTCATTTGGTGGCTAAAGTATTTGAGCTTCAGCTTCAGTATCCGGATCAATTTTTTTTAAGATTGACTGATCTGATCTCCTTGCAGTCCAAGGGACTCTCAAGAGTCTTCTCCAGCACCATAATTCGAAAGCATCTTTTCTTCGGCACTCGGCCTTCCTTATGGTCCAACTCTCGCAGCTGTATATTACTACTGGGAATACCATTGCTTACCTGTAGTGTTTGATACACTTTTCCAGTGCCTTGTGGTCTAGTGAATGAGATCGCATTTTAGTAAATGGAGACTGTTTCTTTTTAAAGATCTCAGACTGGTGGCTGGTTCTGCCCCCGTCTGTTTCCTCACAGTTTTTCCACAGCCACGTCAGGAGGTTAATCTCTCTCTACACTGCATGCCGCTTTCACTTTCTTTGTTCATCGGGTTTTATGGTACCTCCTGCATAGATTTAGGGCCATTCAGGGGTGACTTCGTAGTCAGTACAGCGTTGCCCCAGGGGTATCTGAATGTGGTTTTGAGCGGCACCTTTTCCTTCCTCCGCTTCTGATTCGAAGGGAACAAGAAGCAGGCAACTTGACACGGCTTCCCTGATCTCTACCAGTTTCCCCGCCCCTATTCCCCACTCTGTATTTATTACCTCACCATGAATTACTTGGCTCAGGTGGCTAATGACCGCTGAGGCAAGTACTGACACAGGAAGATCTGCATACCAGATTGAATGAAAACAGATATTCCGAGGCAAGGGGGGAACCAGGTCGAGTGCTGAGAAAACATGGAGTGAATGCCAGATTTAGAATGGACCAGTAGCCAGATAGATTCACGTCCAGTAGCAACTTAGAGACCAATAAGATTCCCAGGGTATAAGTTTTAAGGAACCAAAAAGCCTTTGGTGTCTGAAGAAAGGAGCTTTGGCTCTCAGAAGTTTAGTAAAGGTAAAGGTTCCCTTGCTTGAAAGCCAGTCGAATCCGACTCTAGTGTTGCGGTGCTCATCTCCGTTTCAAAGCCGAAGAGCTAGCGCTGTCCGAAGACATTTCTGTGGTCATGTGGCCGGCATGACTAAACACCAAAGTGCACAGAATGCTGTTACCTTCCCACCAAAGTTTAAGACCCTGGAAATTTGCTCGGTGTCCAAAGTGCTACTGGACTCAAATTGAGCTGTTCTACTGCAGACCATAGCATTCCGTGTGTCTTGGTGTTTAGTCATGCCAGCCACATGACCATGGGAAACGTCTTCGGACAGCGCTGGCTCTTCGGCTTTGAAATGGAGATGAGCACCGCAACTCTAGAGTCGGATTCGGCTGGCTTTTGAGCAAGGGAACCTTTACCTTTACTGTAGACCAATAGGGTGACCCTCTGAGACTGTAGTCAGTTATCTCATCCAGGGCACCTGACTGCTTATCCGAAGACATACCCGGAACTCCTGACTAGGCTACAGACTGTTAACCATCCAGTTAGGAGAAGGGGGTGTGATGAAGTATACATACTCATGTAGCCCCAAGCTTGGCTCAGGCCACAGGGTGAGAAAGAAAGGCAGAGCTCAAGTACTGATGGCTACCGATGAAAGAAAAGGAGGTGAGGTTGGGGGGAAAGGCAAAGCCATCTCTTGAACACACAAACTCCCTAAAGCCCCTTGGGCAAAGAAAGCAGAAAGGAAGGAAGGGAGAATCTGTTTACAAACATAAGTCAAGGAAGATGATGATGATGAAGAAGAAGAGGAGGAGGAGGAATTAGATAAACATATGGAGCAGAAGTCCATCAGTGGCTATTAGCCACAGGGTATAGATGGGAACTCTCAGTCTGGGGCAGGTGATGCACTCTATTCTTGGTGCTGGGGGGGGCAGCAGTGGGAGGGCTTCTAGTGTCCTGGCCCCACTGCTGGACCTCCTGATGGCACCTGGTATTTTTGGCCACTGTGTGACAGAGTGTTGGACTAGATGGGCCATTGGCCTGATTCAACATTGGCTTCTCTTATGTTCTTATGTTCTTATGTATGAGGAGGAGGAGGAGATTGGATTTCTGCCCTGCCCTTCACTACCTGAAGGAGTCTTAGAGTAGCTTACAATCCCTTTCCCTTCCCCTCCCCACAACAGACACCCTGTGAAATAGGTGGGGCTGAGAGATCTCTCTCAAGAACGGCCCTTGAGTGAACAGCTCTGAGAGAACTTATGACTTACCCAAGGTCACACCAGCAGCTGCATGTGGAGGCGTGGGGAATCAAACCCGGTTCTCCCAGAGTAGAATCCGCGCTCCTAACCACACCAAACTGCCACAAGACTGACAATGCCAAAGGGGAAACATTTATTGCAGGGAAAGCAAACGTTACTCTTTTTTTTTAATCTAATTGACCTTCCTCTCAAGGAGCTGCGGTGGCTCAAGTGGTTAAGATGCTGAACTGCAGGCTGTGGAAGGTCAGTAGTTCAGCAGTTCAAGACCTGGGTGCCGCATGATGGGGTGAGCTCCCGTTTCTAGTTCTAGCTCCTGCCAACCTAGCAGTTCGAAAGCAAGAAATTGCAAGTAGATAAATAGGTACCGCTTCGGTGGGAAGGTAGCAGCGTTCCGTGCGCCTTGGTCTTTAGTCATGCCGGCCACATGACCACGGAAATGTCTTCGGACAGCGCTGGCTCTTCGGCTTTGAAACGGAGATGAGCACCGCAACCCTAGAGTCGGATTTGATTGGCTTTCGAGCAAGGGAACCTTTACCTTTACCTTCCTCTCATTACATGGCATTGGTTTAGGGAAGCTAACAGCCCGGCATCCTGTGAATGTTTACTCTGCCGAATGGTATTTCCAGATAATTAGAAGGACAGAATGTGTGGGTTAGACAGGATCAGATCTAAGCCGCATTTGGCTTTGATGTCTGCCAGCCAAGCAAACCAAAAACAAAGAGCATATTCCCTCTGATCCAAAAAGCTAAAATAACCAGAGCTGGAGACAAATGAGGAAGGGGGCGGAAATATCGTACGTACGCAGTCAACGAGACATCGAGCAGGTGTCTTGGACTTGCAGATGTTCCGGGAGACCCTAACCCTTGGAGGTGATTCCGTTGCAATTCTCATCCATTTACGCGGGTTGTTTTCAGAAGGGAGGGCCTGCTTTTTGCAAAGTGTTCAAAGCTCAAACTTACCTTATTTGCAAAGCTCATTTCCCCCTCGTTAGTCAGGTGCCTCCGAAGATTCCATTGATGATTCGCTCGCAATTTAATTCCTACCTCTGCCATGGCGGCATTCAGTTAAGCCGGCTGATGGGATGGGTAGTTGCTGATGGATCACGCAAACAGTTTGCTGGCTTGCTAGGCTGTCATGGGTGTGTCTCGGAAAACACCACTTTCTCCCACACTAGGGTTGCCAGACCCACCAGTGGAGGCAGGGGTCCCCCAGTGCCAGGCCCCACCTCCCCACCAGTGTTGCCTCTAAGCTGAGTTAGCGTGAGCTAGCTCGCAGTTTTTTAGCCTCTGGCTCACCCATTTTTGTCTTCGCTCAGGCAGGATGGCTCCAGAGCGAACTAATTTATGCACTAGCCAAATTGCTGGCTCACAACCTTCATGCCAGTAGCTCGCAAAGTAGAATTTTTGCTCACAAGACTCCACAGTTTAGAGGGAACTTTGCTCCCCACCACCAATCAGCTGGCAAGAGAGGGGGAACTTACCCCAGAAAACAGGGAGATCCATCTGATGAAAAGAGGGAGATCCATCTGATGAAAAGAGGGAGATCCATCTGACATCTGCATCACTGCCCAAATGACCCAGAAATGACATCATCGCTTCCAGTATGCTGGGGTGACACTCTGGTATTTGGGCAAAAACTCTGTGGTTGAAGCCAAATTTACCATAGAGTTTTTGCCCAAATACCAGAACATTGCCCTGATGTCCTGGACATGATGATGTCACTTCCTGGTCATGTGGGCAGTAATGCAGACATGTTGCTGTATGTTGGTGGGTCTTCCTGCTCCCCCCGGGAAGCCCCCGCATCCCTCGCCAGTTGTCAAAAGGAACCTGGCAACCCTACTCCTCACCTTGAATGCCAGGCAGCAATGCTACACGATCATAATGTGCATCTCCAGATTACAGAGGTCAGTTCTTCCTGGGGGGCGGAATGGCTGCTTTGGACAGTGGGTGGTATGGCATTACAGCAAACCAAGCTAAGCATGCCCTGCAATGCTACAAGCCAGTTTTGCAGGGACCACATAGAATCATAGAATGTTAGAGTTGGAAGGGACCTTACAGGTCATCTAGTCCAGATAGCCCTACATACCTACAACATACCCAAAAGATGGTCATCCAGCCTCCGCTTGAAAACATCCAGGGAAGGAGCATCCACCACCTCCTGAGGCAGACTGTTCCACTGCTCAACCACTCTTACAGTTAGGAAGTTTCTCTTGATATCTAGCCGGTGAAGCTTGACTTAGTGGTATCCACAGTAGTCATTGGCTCACCCATTGCTTCCTCCCACAAACAGGCACGGGAGGAGATAACTGGTGAGATGACACTGGCCATGTCTGCACTGTCAATTTTGACACTCTTCCACGTGTGTTTTGGTCCCTCTAGTAGAGAGAGCAAAACACATTGGGTGGGTGGGGTGGACCCTGAAGCAATAGGGGCAAACGAGTGATAAAAATGACAGTGCCGAAGTGGGCACTGATTACCATTGCCAAGGAAGAATCTGAGCTAAGCAGACTTAGAGGCATTGGCAGAAGGAGCTTGCCTTCATCTTCCACAGTGGGAGAAGCTTGGAGAAATGACGGCCGAGGGGTGACATGATCGAGGTTTATAAGATTATGCACGGGATACAGCAAGTCGAGGAAAAGGTATTTTTCTCCCTTTCTCGCAATATAAGAACTCGCGGGCATTCCATGAAGTTTCTGAGCAGTCGGGTTAGAACGGATAAAAGGAAGTCCTTCTTCATCCAAAGAGTGATTAACACGTGGGATTCACTGCCACAGGTGGTGGCAGTGGCAGCTACAAGCATGGATGGCTTCAAGAAGGAATTAGATAAGCCTATGGAGCAGAGGTCCATCAGTGGCTATTAGCCACATGGTATAGACAGGGACTCTGGGGCAAGTAAGGCTCTGTATTCTTAGTGCATGGGGGTGGGGTCAACAGTGGGAGCGCTTCTAGTGTCCTGGCCCCACTGCTGGACCTCCTGATGGCACCTGGTATTTTTGGCCACTGTGTGACAGAGTGTTGGACTAGATGGGCCATTGGCCTGACTCAACATTGGCTTCTCTTATGTTCTTATGTTCTCTATGTTCTTATGCCTCTGTTTTCTCCTGAATACCGGTGGCCCTTCAGTGCAGTGACTCTCCGGGAAATTTCCCTGTAAATTAAATGGCCAGTCCACCCCTGTGCTCTACATAGACTCATATGGACCTCCCATTTGTGCATAAAGAAAGTCTCTATTTTTGCCCCTTTCTCACATTGAGCGTTCAGATGAGAATAGTTCAATTTGAGTCCAGTACCACCTTAGAGATTTTCTGGGTCTAAGCTTTTGGGTATCCAAGCACCCTTTGTCAGACGGAAAAGTGAACCCTGCCTGCTCCAGCCTGACAGCTTACATACCTGGACTCAGTTTTGTTCAGCATTGTTCTCCCACCCAGGTGTGAGAAAATACTTCCAATGCCAGCATTCAATGATGTATAGCATGTTTGTAGGCTGGATTTAACTCCTCTCACTAGGCACGTTGAATCACCCGCTGATTTAGCTCACGTAGTTCCACCATTCTGGCTGTTCAGGAGGCACAAAACATCAGATGGGTTGTTGTTTTTCTAATTAACCTCTCCAGATGGTCCATTTTTACTCTTGCACCTCATCTTTCCTCTAAGGAGCTCAAAGGCGAATAATTGGGGTCATTCCATTTAGTCTCCCATCAACCATGTGAAGTGGGATAGGCCAAGAGAGGGATCGTGAGAGGCCATTGAAGACAATGACACATTTCCCTGACAACGACACTTGACACTTGTCTTTTGTACTTTTTATTGGCCTCTCCCATTGGGATGACATTCTTAAGAGACTGTACCCCTCGCAAAGGGACCCTCCATAGCAAATTCAAGATAAACAGGAGAAAGGATCCACAGTTTTAAGCGATACACAATCTTGCTTGCACGAAAGACACGGGGGGGGGGGCGCTTAGCAACTTCAACAGGTAAGCAGAAGGGCAGACAGGAGCTAGAGAGAAGTAGGGATGGGCACAAACCAGGAAGATTCAGTTCACGTTGGAACATGGTTCGTGGCCGAATAACAAACCGAACCATGAACTGAACTGGGAGGTCCATTCATGAATCGTACTGCTTTGTGGACCCACGAACCCCATTGAAAGAGACTGCAGTCCCCTTAAACAGGGTTTGCAGAAAGCCAAAAAAAATGGCTGAGTGACTGGGAACAGGCCACCCCCCGCCATGCAGCTGTTTTCACAGATCTTGCACAGATTTCGTTGATGTTCATGACCATTAAGTTTATGGCAACCTCTGATTCAGATGCCAAGCTCATACAGTTCATTTCCACATTTGTCTATGTCCCTGCTTTCTGCTGTATCCACAGACCACCAAAAGCCATCACAAACTAAGGTTTATGGAAGTTCATGATGGTAGACCTGCCACGAACTTTGGTTTGTGAACAGGGCAAAATCCATGATGAAATTTTGCTTTGTGGTTCAGTCTGTGCCTATCCCTAGAAAGGAAGGAGAGTAGGAATTGCATAAAAATAGCCACTCAAAGCAAACGCCCAAGAACTTATAAATGTTGAAACATGTAGGGAAATGACTGTCCCCACATATATAAAACTCGAAATGTTCAATAACTGGTAGAAAGCAGGGCTCTTTTTGTAGCAGAAGCTCATTTGCATATTAGGCGACACACCTATAAGGTAGCCAATCCTCCAAGAGCTTACAGTAGCCCCTGTAAGAAGAGCTCTGTTAGCTCTTGGAGGATTGGCTACATTAGGGGTGTGTTACCTAATATGCAAAAGAGTTCCTGCTACAAAAAGAGCCCTGGACTAAAAAACAATGGGCAGAGAAACACATCAAGACAATCCTGTCTGGCTGCAACATCGGTCTACTCTATTGGTAGGTCAATGTGGCTGTCACTTCCATTATCAACCGACTTCCTGTTTTTCCTCCCTTTCCAAACTCATCAGACTAAAACAAGGCAGAAATAATAATAATAACCACCACCACTATCTCACTTCTGAAGTTTCAAAAAATATATTGTATTTGGTATAGTAACTCTGCTAAAGAATTAGATATAGTTACTTTATATTTTGATCAGTTCCCATCGGACTCCACATCGCCAATGTACATGGAGGAATTCTGAGTCAGGGTTGTTGTTTTTTTACAACCTTTTTCAGACCTGCCTGGACTCCCCTGCTTTGTTTTTATCACATCACCCGCTCTGAAGTGTCATGTTGCTCAGAACATTATCTACAGTATTAAAAGTGACAGGAAGGGCAATTAGGCAACACACGTTTAATTGGGCAATAAATTATGCCTGTTTGCAACACTGGTGTCCACGGCCCCCGAACAGCTTTGGATATAAATCACATTGTTTATCCAGTTTCCGTAAGCCTCCAGCAGATCCTTGTCCACATGTCCTGTGACTCCACATGTTTCATGATTCAGCCTAAAACCTGAAGTTTTGGAGACCGTCGGTGTCCCACAAGGTCACCCTTCTATTGAATAAAGTTTGAGTCCAGTGGCACCTTTAAGACCAGCACAATTTTATTCTGGGTATAAGCTTCCGTGTGCATGCACACTTGTTCAGATACATTGAAACAGATGTCACCAACTGTTGCCTATAGGTAGAGGGTGAGGATGGTGTCATCAGGGAGGACCAAATTACAGTCAAGATGCACAGGTAACTCACTTCCGGTCTGGGATTCATGGCGTCCTGACATGTTCTGGCTTGCTCTCAGAGCTCCCAGAGCATACGGAGGGTCTTGACGACAGGGTGGGCTTCATATAGCCCACTGCAGATCCCCCCAGGCAGGGGGGTGATTGTCAGCGAGCCTTGGCCCGAGAGGGAGTTGAGATCGGCTGATAGCGGGGCTTTAAAGAGCGTCGCGACCAGCCTTGATCCCCTCCCCCCTAGAAGGCACTTCGGTAATTCTCTACAAGACCCCACTGAGTTGGATTTCAACATAAGAACGCATGACCCAGACCTCCAAGACATTCTACGGAAACTGATATCAAGGAAACACTGCTATAACAAGACACGGACTTTGAAGGTAACTTTTTAAAATTGCTCACCGGAGATGCGTTTTGGCCGAGAGTAAACAACATCCGATGAAGCGCATGATCGTGCTGTATCCTTTGTACTAACACCGACTCCGAAAAAGAGCAGTTAAACAGCTAAAAAAGCTGGTTTGTTGAACATTCCTGCGGTTGGATTATTGACTTTAAAATAGAAACTAACAGCAAGCCCCGTGAGAACTAGTGTGGAAAAGTACTCTAGCTGCAGCAGAAATCGCCAGAACAGGAAGTGATCTCAGACCAGACAAGTAATTTTCCTAGAGAAGTCCAAGGAGGCCGGAAGAAGGGAGGAAACCAGAGGCAAGGGGGACAACTAAGATTGCCGGACAGGAAGTGAGTAACCGGAAGAATCATCTACCATAGAGGAATTGCGCCCACCATTTTGAGAAGGTCAGAAAAATTATACTTCGATTTTAACCAAAAGACTTAATAGAAAAAAGTGAAATTAGAGCGATTTAGGTGGGCATAAGAAGGACTTTAATTTGATGTAGGTTTTAGGTGAATTTTAAACAACGGCTTACGATCTGCGGCAACGACAGAGGGCAAACTCCTGGTCTTCCCCGAAAATGGCTGCTAAAGAAGAAAAGAAGCTACAGGGCCTGATGGAAGCTATGGAGAAACGAGTGATGGACGTGTTACAAAAGATGGAAAAAACTTTAGTAACAGAAGTAACAGACTTGAAAAAGGACCTATCTGGGATTACAAAAGAGATACAGACGCTGACTAAAAGAGCAGATGAGATGGATGAAAGAGTGAAGAGAGTGGCATCCAATGTTGCTGAGGTTGCTATAGAAACAGAAAAAGTTAATGTGATGGTCCAATACAATGCAATGCTTAACCATATGAGATTCAGGGGGATCCCTGAAGACAAAAGTGAGAACATCCATTCTGTTATGGTGGATGCTGTTGCAGATTTTTTAAAAATGGAAGAGGAGAAGGTGGCGGCACAGATTGATGTGGTGTACAGAGTCAACTCTGCGATTGCGCAAAGGAAAAAATTACCCAGAGATGTGATCGTCCAGTTTATATCCAAAAAACTGAAGGAGGATCTATTTAAGCAACAATTTCAGGAAGATTTCACAATTGACAACAAGAAAATCATGATATTAAAGGAACTACCCAGAGCAATTCTTCAGGATAGACGACTCTTTAAAGATTTGATTGATGAACTGAAAACAGAGGGTATAAGATACAGATGGGAAATTCCAAAAGGTGTCAGTTTTACATTCAAACAGAAGAGAGTCACCATCAAGTCAGTAGAGCAAATGACCAGATTTATCAATGATAACTTTAAAGACTCTGATAAATAAGTATAAAAACAACATGGAGAGTCAAATTATATCATGGAATGTCAATGGACTTAATTCACCTCAAAAAAGAAAAAATGTTAGACTTTGGTTGGAAAAACAAAAATGTGATATTGTCTGTTTGCAAGAAACACATATTAAAAAAACTGATGCTAATTTTTTGATTCAAAAAAGATTAGGAGAGGAGTTTTATTCCCTCTCCTCCCAAAAGAAAAAAGGAGTTGTTATATATATTAAAAAGGAATTGGAACCAAAAGAAGTTTTTAAAGATAATGAAGGGAAGCTTTTGGCGGTAGAAGCCGTGCTGCAGAGTAAAAAGACTTTAATTGTTAACCTTTATGCTCCAAATGGTGCAAAGGAAAAATTTTTCCAGGATTTGTGGGAACAGCTACGACAGCTAACCTATGAGCAAATGATATTAATGGGTGACTTTAATGGTACTGTTAATAATGTTATTGATAGAAAATCCCAAAAAGGAAACTAAGGCATGGGCAAACTTCCGAAAGTCTTTTTTCAATTGGTTAAACACGAACATCTGGAAGATGCTTGGAGAGTTAAAAATCCCAAGGATAGAGAGTATTCCTTTTATTCATCAAGACATGAATCTTTCTCAAGGATAGACATGATGTGGATGACTGAGAATTTGATCTTGCAGACACGCAAAATCGAGATGTTACCTAGAACTCTCTCTGACCATAATCCAGTAAAATGGTCAACGTATGTTAAAAGAAAGAAATTCCGATGGAGACTCAATGAGGATTTGCTGGACAAACAAAATATTGTGGACAAAATAAGGACAGAAACCCAAACATATTTTCAACTGAATTTAAACAAGGATGTACAGATGCAAACGGTATGGGAGGCCTATAAAGCTGTGATGAGAGGACATCTGATTGCAATCAATAATAATGAAAAGAAACAACAATTGAAAATAGATAAAGAGATTACGGAAAATATTCGGAAAAAAGAAATGGAGCTTAAGAAAAGGCCTGGTAAAAAGAAGATTTTGAGAGAATTGAGGATTTTAAGGGAACAATATGAGGCGAGGTTAAACAAAGAAGTATATTGGAACTTGAAAAAATTGCAACAGAAGTCCTTTGAAGGTGCAAATAAACCTGGTAAATACTTGGCATGGCAACTGAAGAAAAGATGAGAGAATAAAACAATCACCAAATTGAAAGATGGAAATAAAGAAATTTCAGACCCAGGAGGGATCCGGAGGGAATTTTATAAATACTATGCGACTCTTTTTCAAGCAAAACAAGTGGATCTGCAAAAGATGCAAGACTATTTATCCAAAGTTAATTTGATACAACCAAGCCCAGAAATGAAAGCAATATTAAATGTTGTAATAACTAAAGAAGAAATTAGTAAAGCAATAGGAGAGGCAAAGATTTCCAAAGTTCCAGGTTCGGATGGTTTTTCAGCTAAATTTTATAAAAAACTTCATGAAGACCTGGTTCCGGTGTTAGAGATTCTTTTAAACGAAATTAGAAGAACTGGGAAGATTCCAGATTCCTGGAATGAAGCTGCGATCACCTTAATTCCGAAAGAAATGCAAGATTTAACAAATGTAAAGAATTATTGACCTATCTCACTGTTAAACAACGATTATAAAATTTTTGCAAAAATATTAGCAGAGCGCCTTAAAGGGTTCTTGAAAGATACTATTGCTGAAGATCAAGCCGGATTCTTACCAAATAGACAAATAAAAGACAATATGAGGGTTGTTTTAGACGCAATTGAGTATTACGATAAACACCCGGAAAAAGAAGTTGGCTTTTTATTTTTGGATGCAGAAAAGGCAATTGATAACTTGAATTGGGAATTTATGTTTAAAGTGTTTGAGAAATCCCAGATGGGCGCAGAATTTACAAGAATGATTCAATCAATATATAAAGAACAAAAAGCTACGGTGATTGTGAACGCAGAACCAACAGAAGTGTTCCGGGTCAGAAAAGGTACTAGACAGGGTTGCCCCCTGTCACCATTGCTATTTATCTGGATTTTGGAGATTTTGCTACAAATGGTTAGAGATGACGATAACATAAAAGGTTTGAATATTAGAGGTTTTTCATTTAAACTAAGAGCATTTGCGGATGATATTATGTTTATTGTTGAAGATCCTGTTAATAATATGCCTAAGGTATTTGAAAAAGTAAAAGAGTTTGGCGATCTCGCAGGGTTCTATGTAAATAAGAATAAGTCCAAGATATTGTGTAAAAATATCATAGGTACAAAGCAACAAATGTTACAAAATGTGACAGAATGTGAAGTGGTTAAAAAGGTTAAGTATTTGGGAATTGAAATTACAATGAAAAATACAGACTTGTTTAAGAAGAATTATGAAAAACTGTGGGTTTCGATAAAGAGTGATTTAGAAAAATGGGAAAAACTTAGATTATCTCTTCTTGGAAGAATTGCCATTGTCAAAATGAATGTACTGCCCAGGTTAATGTTTTTGTTCCAGACAATACCAATTGTGAAAGATGTGAAAGTGTTGGTGAAATGGCAAAGAGAAATCTTTAAATTTATCTGGGCAGGAAAGAAGCCAAGAATTAAAATGAAGATAATGTACGATACTAAAGACAGAGGTGGCTTCCAAGTCCCGAATTTGCGTTTGTATCATGAAGCTGTATGTATGTCTTGGTTATCTGACTGGATTAATTTGGAAAATAGAAAACTTTTAGCTCTTGTGGGGCACGATTGCAGATTTGGCTGGCATGCCTATCTTTGGTATGGGAAAAATAAAGTTGATTCAATGTTTAAGCATCATTATGTAAGGAGAACATTGTTTGATGCATGGACCAGGTACAAGGATACAGTTTCTGACGAGAGGCCTTTGTGGATTGTTCCAGCAGCAGTTATACATCTTTTTTCAGAACATAAAGGTAATGATTGGTTGAAATACCAAGAACTGTTGCAAAAAGAGGGGAAAAAATATGTTTTAAAACCAAATAATGAACTAGAATTTGAGTATGGATGGTTACAATATTGTCAAATAAGGGATATTTACAAAAAAGATTGTAAAGAGGTTGGTTTTAGAGCTAAGAATGATGAGTTTGAAAATATATGGTTGAAAAGAGAGCGAAAAATGATCTCAAAGATGTATAAAACTTTGTTGACTGCATATATCTTGGATGAAACTGTTAAAGAGCAAATGATAAAATGGGCCATAAACATGAACAAAGAAATTTCTATGGAAACATGGGAATTTTTGTGGAAAAGATCTTTTAAAATGTCTACCTGTGTTAATGTAAAAGAAAATTGCTACAAGATGATGTACAGGTGGTATATGACACCAAAAAAGATTGCTAATATTAGTATGGACAAGAACTTGAGTAATAAGTGTTGGAAATGTAAAAAAACAGAGGGTTCTTTTTACCATATGTGGTGGTCATGTGATAAAGTAAAGGTATACTGGTCTAATATACATTGTGTGATGCAGAAAATATTAAAAATCCCAATTGGGAGAAGACCGGAACTTCTTCTCTTAGGTTTGACAATGGAAAGAATTCCACAGGAAAAAAGGACATTATTATGGTACATGATTACGTCGGCGAGAATGGCCTTCACTCAGCAATGGAAAGCGGAGAAGGTGCCGGATATACATGACTGGTTTAGAAAATTGCTATTTTTAGCGGAAATGGACAAAATGACAAAAAAACTAAATGGACAAATGGCAGAACAGTATATAAAAGATTGGGAAGATTTGAAATTGTATTTGGAAACTGAATACAGAATGAAGGGGGAAATGTATAATTTAGATTCGTATGGATACTGAATGAGAAGTGAAATGAATTCTGAACTGTATTATACTGTTATTTGAAAATATGTTGAAATTAGTTAGGTGTTTTATATATTTGAAATGTGTTACCTGGTTTGTTGATTCATATAAGTCTAAACTTGATTACCGTCTAATATTACTTTTTTGTTATTAGCAGTGTTGGAAGCCTATTAGGGGGGTGGGGGGGATGGGATGGAAAGTTTTTCAAATTGTATTGGTAACGTTGTTGAAAATGTTGAGTGCATCCCAATAAAAAAAAATTATTTTTTTTAAAAAAAAGATGCACAGGTAACTGAGTAGTGATTGGTTGAAGCTTATGCCCAGAATAAAAAATTTGTTGGTCTTCAAGAGGTCTATAAAATTATGCATGTGATAGGAAGAGTTGACAAAGAGATATTTTTTTCTCCCTCTCCCAAAAGACTAGAACTCGAGGGTATCCAATGAAGCTGATGGGCAGTAGGTTCAGGATGGTCAAAAGGAAATACTACTTTACACAGGCTGAGTCCAGACTGGCAGTTTGCCCCGGGAAGGGACCCGGGCCGACAACGATTCAATACTGGAGTAAATGGGACATTCACACAGGCACATCTGCCTGGCGTCCCCCACCCGTAGCCTTCCGGTGCTGTTGCGCTTCACTGCCGGATTAAAAAAACACCTGATAAAAGCCGTCGCAAATCCGAAAGCCCGCATTCGTCGCGCGTTTCTCCGCTTCTGGGGAGTCTGAACGCGCAGGCGAAAAGCCGGGTGGAAGCCACGTTGGGCACGAGGCAGCAGCGGTGTGATTGGCTGCGTTCTGCTCCACTGCCCAATGCGGTGCCGGCATTGCAGGGCAAAAAAAAAATCGGCAAAATGCGCTTATGCGCATGAGCGCTCATGCGCACATACACCCATACACCCACAGCCGAATTAATGGGGAAATGGCAAATATAGCACGCCTCCGGCATGGCAGTCTGAACGCTCCCGCGCGCCTCCGTCCTGTATCTTCCAGCAGCGGCCCCCGCTGTGTGGACGGGAAAACCCGATATAGTTTAATCCGGGTTTTTTTTGCTACGACTGGCTACCGAGGCAAACTGCCAGTCTGTACTCAGCCACAGAGAGTGATTAGAATGTAGAATTGGTTGCCAGAGGACGGAGTGATGGCCACAGGAATAAATAGCTTGAAAAGAGGACTAGATAGATTCATGAAGGAGGTCTATCAATGACCACTAGTCATATTGACTGAAGGGAACCTCCATATTCTGGTTAGACCTCACCTAGAGTATTGTGTTCAGTTCAGTTTAAGGATATAGAGAATTATTTATTTGTTTGCTTATTATTTATATTTATAGCCCACCCATCCTGTGAGCGGGCTCAGGGTGGGTAGCGTCGTAAAGCATACAATAAACACAATTAAAATTAAATAATGTAAACAATTTAAAATTAATCAACATTAAAACTCAGTCACACTTCTGGCAGTCACTGGTTGTATGGTTCTTGAGCATATTATTTGGGTTAATAGATGGATGGGTGACAACCACCTCAGGGAGGCCGTATAAAGACGTCCGCTGCCTCAACCAAAGGCCTGGCAGAACAGCTCCGTCTTACAGGCCCTGCGGAATTGAAGAAGATCCCGCAGGGCCCTAATCTCGACTGGGAGCATGTTCCACCAGGCAGGGGCCACGGCAGAAAAAGCCCTGACCCTGGTTGATGGGGACAACCAAGAGATGTTAATCCATAGAGCGTAGTGCTCTTCAGGGAGTATATGGAAAGAGGCAGTCCCCCAGACATGTGGGTCCCAGGCCGTATAAGGCTTTAAATGTGATTACCAGCACCTTGAAGAGAATCCGGAAGTCAACTGGCAACCAATGCAGTTAGCGGAGCACCAGCCAGATGTGAGCCCACAAGCTGGAACATGTTCAGAGGAGGGCAACAAAGATGGTCAGGGATCTGGAGACCAAGTCCTATGAGGAAAGGCTGAAGGAGCTGAGTATGTTTAGCCTGGAATGGAGATGACTGAGAGGTGATATGATAATCATCTTCAAGTACTTGAAGGGCTGTCCTATAGAGGATGGTGCGGAGTTGTTTTCTGTTGCCCCAGAAGGTCAGACCAGAACCAATGGGTTGAAATTAAATCAGAAGAGTTTTCGGATAAACATTAGGAAGAACTTCCTGATAGTTGGAGTGGTTCCTCAGTGGAACAGGCTTCCTCGGGAGGTGGTGGACTCTCCTTCTTTGGAAGTTTTCAAACAGAGGCTAAATGTCCATCTGATAGCCGTGCTGATTCTGTGAACTTGGGCAGATCATGAGAGGAAGGGCAGGAACGGTTGCCTCAGTGCTTAGTTCTTGTGGCCCTTTCTTACACCCCCAGGGAAATGCTGGTCACCACTTTGGGGTCAGGAAGCAATTTTTCTTCAGGCCAATTTGGCCAGAGATCCTGCAGGTTTGGGGGTTTTGTTTTGTTTTTGCCATCTTCTGGGCATGGAACAGTGGCCACTACAGGTATGGTAAAGGTAAAGGTTCCCTTGCTCGAAAGCCAGTCGAATCCAACTCTAGGGTTGCGGTGCTCATCTCCGTTTCAAAGCCAAAGAGCCAGCGTTGTCCGAAGACATTTTGGTGGTCATGTGGCCGGCATGACTAAACACCAAGGTGCACGGAACACTGTTACCTTCCCACCGAAGTGGTACCTATTTATCTACTTGCAATTTCTTGCTTTCAAACTGCTAGGTTGGCAGGAGCTGGAACTAGAGACGGGCGCTCACTCCATCATGCAGCACTCTCGGGTCTTGAACTGCTGACCTTCCACAGCCTGCAGTTCAGCGTCTTAACCACTTGAGCCACCGCAGGTATGGAGGGGGAGGTATTTCTGAATTTCCTGCAGTGTCCAGGGGGTTGGACTGGATGAGCCTAGAGGTCCCTTCCAACTCTACAGTTCTATGATTCTACGAATCTGGGACCTTCTGCATGCCTTCCCTGCCAAGACATCTGCTTGCTTCAGTCAATCAAAGGGAAGCTTGTTTGGGACTGATCCAAGCGGTTTCTTTCAGCAGAGAAGCAAAGTCGCCAGCTGAAGAGGCTTCCTGATTCCTGGTTTGAAGGGATCAGTGGGAGAACGTTGGCTGCTCATAGATCCACAGCTATGAAAGACCTGGACTCAGTTCCTCCTGCATCCATCTAATTAAAACCACATCGCTACCAAAGTAGCATTCAGTTAAATTCTGTGGGACATGTTCTCAGCGGTAAAGAATAATTGCACATGGGAACCCCAGGGATATTCTTTCTCTGGTGGGTTGGATGATAAGGTGGGTTTAGATAGGCTAAGCCTCTAATGCAATTACTAGACTTCATTGTACACCTTTTTAAAGTATGTCTTTATCTACTGAAAGCATTCCGTCCGGTTTTATCACTCTGTTGTAAGCCGCTCCCTAAAATAATATGGAAATAATCAGGGCTCATTTCCTGCAGGAGCGCACAGGAGCAAAGCTCCAGCAGTAAGGAGCCCAGGGGGTGGGCACATGCAGCAAGCCCTGCCCCCTGCTCCCAGAAGCCCCCCTCACCAAGGTTTATTCAGGTAGAAGCTCTTCCTCCTCTGTGAGGGCAGGTCTGCACACTCCCCTCCCATAGCTAGCAATCCAAGAGAGTCCAGTGGAGCCTGACCGGTGGCCAGGCGTTGCCTTCTGACACACTTCCGGTGATGTCAGGGGATGTGGCATATGCAAACAAGTTATGGTAATAAGTTATGCTAATGAGTTCCTACACCTCTTTTTCTACGAAATGACCCCTGGAAATGATGAGAATGATTTTGAAATCCACAAAGCTACCACGAGTTCCAGTTGAACAGTTACCCTGATTAAGTAAAAAGCAGAGATCCCCCTAATTCCAAAATAAGTTCAATATGTCCCCTAGGAGATTTGTCAGTATGGGATACCCTAATACAGCTTTGGAGAACAACTTATGCAAACAGCTGTCCCTTTCCTCACGCAACTTGGACTACTAGCATTCCAACAGCTTCGTTCCCTCTTCTCAGCCTATCAGTTCTGCACAGCCAATGGGTCTCAAGTCTTAACCTCCACAAGTGGTATATCATCAGGTAGGAGTCTGGCAATCCTGATGAAATGTCACAATTCTTGCACCCAAGGTCTTTAGAAAACAGTCAATATAGATGATCTTTCCACAGGCAAGAATTTTATGCTTGCTATAACTGTTCTCCATAAATTTGATTCCTTAAAAAAAGATTTAATCTCCATACATGCTGAGAGATGCGATCAGATCATTCCCACTGATTTATAAGTCCCACAATTAGCCAGACTGGCTCCCTGGTTCCTCGTATCTCAGAATTATATTTTAATTAACCTATTTATCTATTAACTTTGCTAAACTTGCTTTGTAGGAGAAACCAGCGGCAATGCAAAACAGCACTTTTTGGCAATTAGTGTCTCTGTTTTATCTAGGGCCCGGCAGTGCAGACACCTCTGGTGAAAAACACCTATTGATTTTGTGAATATTTGACTAATTGGATATTTAAGTGAAACTGAACTTCGGCAGGGGAAAGAAGAGGACACAAGGATATAAAACTTTCAGTCGACAGATTCAGGTGGCACATTAAGTGTAAAACCTGGGGCGAAAAAAGGGTTGCAGAGGAAAATCAGGAGAACACAACCCGAAGAAATCCAAGGTAAGCTCCTAAGATTTCATAATGGTCAGAGACCTACGTACCTTTGGGACCACCTCTCCTGGTATACCCCAAGAAGAGAATTACACTTGGGCAGGGCTCTTTTTGTAGAAGGAACTCCTTTGCGTATTAGGTGATACACCCCTAAGGTAGCCAATCCTCCAAGAACTTACAGTAGCCCCTGTAAGAAGAGCTCTGTAAGCTCTTGGAGGATTGGCTACATTAGGGGTGTGTTGCCTAATATGCAAAGGAGTTCCTGCTACAAAAAGAGTCCTGTACTTGGAAGATCAGAACTTATTTGTGGTCCCCAGCCTGAAAGATGTCCTGCTGTCCTCGACCAGAGCCAGGGTTTTCTCTGCCCTCATTCCAACCAGTGTTCCCTCTAAGCTGAATTAGTGTGAGCTACCTCACAGTTTTTTAGCCTCTGTCTCACACATTTTTGTCTTAGCTCAGGATGGATGGCTCCAGAGTGAACTAATTTATGCAGTAGCCAAATCGCTGGCTCGCAACTTTAATGCCAGGAGCTCACAAAGCAGAATTTTTGCTCACAGGACTCCACAGCTTAGAGAGAGCGTTGGCTCCAACCTGGTGGAACTCTGCTGGGCAACATCCATGCCCTGCAAGACATACTACAGTTCTGCAGGTCGTGTGAGACAGAGATATTCCTTCAGGCATTTGGTTGAGGATAAGGACAACCCCGTCTTGGCACTCTCATCCCCCACCCCGCCCTTTCCCCATGAGACAGCAGCACAGTTAGGATTTTAGCACCATTCTTTAGTTAACTAGATGACCATGTTTTTACTGTTTGATTTAGTTTTAATTTGGTTTACTTGATGTTTACATGGTTATGTTGTACACTGCCCTGAGCCCGGTCCCACCGGAGAAGGCAGTTGCTAAATTCAATAAGTAAATAAATATTTGAGTGTACACATACTGTCATGGAATGGCTCTGCTGACCCATAAGCCCTACTCCATTTTGGGCCTCTGAGGTGTCTAGGTACTCAGTAATCATCTCAAGTCTCCTCCTATGTGCCACTCTCTGGCAAATTCTTGGAGAGGTTTTCCTGCTCCTCTCTGATATTTCCACTATCCCCAGCTGGTTGGTCAAAGTATTACCCACTAAGAGTGTAATACAATTTTAAAGGCTCTGCCTAGTGCCCATATTTCCTGCTAGACAACTACTGGTTACCACTCTTACACACAGCAATGTGTCAGCCAATCACCCCCCCATCCTCTGTTCCTGTTTTAGAAAGCATGTTGAAATGGTGGAGGTCTATGTGGTATGGAGAATGACTACCAAGATTTATATTTGAGGGCAGGAGAGTCTGTGAACTTACTCAGTACAGGGATGAATCATGCAAGGAATAAAAAGAAATGGTGCAAACAGGCATTCCTCTGTTCCTCAGCCCTATACATGCCCTAACTGGTCTTATTCTAAGGCAGGCTTTTTTAAACTTAAGCATCACAGTATTCTAAAAACTTCCCATTACCTTAGAGTCTTTGTCCAGGCTGTAAGCCCTTTGTTAGCTCCATGTGGCAATGGGAGCCATTCATATGTTATCAACCAAAACAGGCCATGCTAAATGCACCTCACAAAAAGGATGCCCCCCCCAAAAAAAAAAAATGGAGGAGCTGTGATTCAGTGGAAGAGCCATTGCTTTGCATGCAGAAAGTCCCAGGCTCAGTCCCCAGCATCTCCAGTTAAAAGATCAGGAGAGAAAAAAGAGAGAGAAGAGATTGGATTTATACCCCACCCTTCACTTGAAATCTCAGAGCATCTTACAATCTCCTTCCCTTCGTCTCCCCATAACAGACACCGTGTGAGGTAGGTGGGGCTGAGAGAGCTCTTTGAGAACTGCTCTTGAGAGAACAGCTCTGAGAGAACTGTGGCTTGCCCAAAGTCACCCAGCAGCTGCATGCGGAGGAGTGGGGAATCAAATGTGGTTCTCCCAGATTAGCTTCTGCACTCCAAACCACTACACCAAACTGGGTCTCACTACACCAAACTGGTGACATGAAAGACCTCTGCCTGAGATTCTGGAGAGCTGCTGCCAGTTGAGTAGACAATACTTATGTTGATGGACCAATGATCTTATTGAGTAACTCCATGTGTTCATGTGGACTCGGTCTTTTGTGTCCAGGGGAATTTATTATCTCCCTCTGCCCATCCCTTTGTGGCCCATTCATTCTCTTCCTGTCTTCCCCAAGAAGAGATACTGTAGGGCATTTGGAGCCCTCAGCCTCTTTCCCCCTAAGCTGTGTAGTTTCTACCAGGGTGTGATACAGGCCTTCTCTGCTAGCTAGAAGCATCTGCATATCCAAGCCTTAATCACTGGGTGCTTGTGGAGGCCATCAATGGGATGGGGAGGGGTGTTTGAGCGCCATTAACTTCCCCTCCTGCTTCCTGTCCTTACGGTGATAGAAAAACCTCCTAAAATGAGTGTAGGGTTTTGTAGTTCTCGAATGGAATGTGCTTCTCCACCCATGCAAATCCATTTGAATGTTAAAAAAACAGACTGACCTAATCAGTTGAAGCTTTTAATCACGTTAAGTCTTCAGCCGAAGTTAGTGAGGATTAACTTCGGCTTAAGTACAATGTTGAAATTGTATTTCATTTTGTTTGTAGCAAAAATGTAAGCCTGATTTTTTTTTTACATTCAACAGAAGCTGCAGTCAATTAGACCTCCCTGACTAGAATATTTGTATGCCACGTCCACACACCTGAAAATGTTAGGTTGTTAAGTGGTCCATAAAACTATCTTTCTTTAGATCACTGCTCCGATGAAGAGGGATAACACAGGAGTATGGTACCTATCTGGTCTTCTAAGGGAGATCTATTTCAAAGTAAGCACCATGTTGTTCAAGGGAGTTTACATCAAGGAAAGTGTCTTTGGAACTGATGGACTAGAAGCAATGTGGTGCTGGGAATTCTATATATGGTTTTCCCCCAACAGCATGCTTTATGGCAGCTTCACAGCAGTTTTGCAGCACCGTAGATCATTAGGATAGAGACTGCTTTCAGGCAGAAGCCAATGTTCACTTAAAGGACCCAAGAGGATCTATGACTTGAAAGGGACAAGCTGTAAAGAGTCAGAGGACAGGGAACAGTTGCCATGTGTTTTATTTTTTTCAGAGAAGTTTTGTAAATAAATAGTTCTTAGTTAAACACAGCAGCATCCTAAGTTTGGGCTTTAAAAACGGCTTTTAAAAGCATCAGAAAACACGGTTGGTGGGGCGAGTCCTGCTCCCCTCTCCTGTCTACAAATTTTCCAGTGTTGCACATTAAATCTCCTCCATGCGCACTCCCTCCCCCATCTTACTGAGCTCCAGTAGGGATGGTGTTGAGTCCTGCCTCATCTAGTTGAGCCCTCACCAATATGGTAAGGCTCACCGAGACAGTGTTGCACAGTGGTTAGAACTGTACTCTTCGAACCCCCCCATTCAGCCATGACTATAACCAGTCACTATCCCTTAGCATAACATCCTCAGGAAGGCTTTGGCGAGAATAAAATGGAGGTGTTCGGGATGATTCAAGCTACCCTGAATCTTTTAGATGAAAGGTAGGATAAAGTTTCATACAGCATGCCTCCCTGGCGACCTGGATTTCTGTGTGCAAGGATTCTTTTACAGGGGAGGGACTTTCAGTCACGTCAGCTGCCATTTCAGCCTGCAGAAGGGAACTTGAATGCCATTTCCTTCCAAAAATTCTTCCGCATCGAAGGAGAACATGGAAGAAGAAGAAGAAGAAGAAGAAGAAGAAGAAGAAGAAGAAGAAGAAGAAGAAGAAGAAGAAGAAGAAGAAGAAGAAGAAGAAGAAGAAGGAGAAGGAGAAGGAGAAGGAGAAGGAGAAGGAGGAGGAGGAGGAGGAGGAGGAGGAGGAGGAGGAGGAGGAGGAGGAGGAGAAGGAGAAGGAGAAGGAGAAGGAGAAGGAGAAGAAGGAGAAGAAGGAGAAGAAGAAGAAGAAGAAGAAGACGAGGAGGAGGAGGAGGAGGAGGAGGAGGAGATTGGATTTATACCCCGCCCTTCACTACCCAAAAGAGTCTCAGAGCGGCTCACAAACTCCCTTCCCTTCCCCTCCCCACAACAGACACCCTGTGAGATAGGCGGGGCTGAGAGTGCTCTGACAGAAACTGCTCTTTTCAAGAACAGCTGTGCCAGAACTATGGCTTGCCCAAGGTCATCCAGCCAGGTGCAAGCGGAGGAGTGGGGAATCAAACCTGGTTCTCCCAGATTAGCATCCGTGCACTTAACCACTACACCAAACTGGCCCTGTGAGATACGTGGTAATAAGAGAGCTCTTTCGAGGACTGCTCTTGAGAGAACAGCTCTGAGAGAACTTGCGACTGATCCAAGGTCACATGCGGAGGAGTGGGGAATCAAACTGGGTTCTCCCAGATTAGAGTCCGCACTCCTAACCACTACACCAAACTGGCTCTGAGGGGGAACACTGAGCTCTCCTCCCAGAGATGCTATATTTCTATGTCAAGGGATTTTTATATGGAGGAATGAATACTCAATTTTAGGAGGTCCCTAAGTACATGGGGAGGGGGTGAGGCTCAATGGTAGAGCCTCTCCTTGGCATGTAGAAGGTCCCAGGTTGGCTCCCCAGCCACATCTCCAGTTAAAAAGGCCCAGGCAGTAGTCGATGTGAAAGACCTCCGCCTGAGACCCTGGAGAGCTCCTGCCAGTCAGAGTAGACAATCCTGACCTTGATGGACCAAGGGTCTGATTCCATAAAAGGCAGCTTCATGTGATGCAATGTGAATTCCTCTAATGGTCAAGGCCACTCTGTGAAATACCCACCCAGACGCAACCAAGAGTAGCATCCAAGCCAGAATACCAGGCCACGGCCTGTTCCTTTGGCATGCTGGATTTCTGTGTGCAAGGATTCTTTTGTATGGAGGTACAGTCGGGCATGCCCTGACTTGGATGGCCCGGGATAGCCCAATCCTGTCAGATTTCAGAAGCTAAGCAGGGTTGGGTCTGGTTAGAGAGCCAGTTTGGTGTAGTGGTTAAGCGCGTGGACTCTAATCTGGGATAACCAGGTTTGATTCCCAACTCCTCCATGTACAGCTGCTGGATGACCTTGGGCAAGCCATAGTCCTCTCAGAGCTGTTCTTGAAACAGCAGTCCTTGGGAGAGCTCTCTCAGCCCCATCTACCTCACAGGATGTCTGTTGTGGGGAGGGGAAGGGAAAGGAATTTGTAAGCTGCTCTGAGACTCTGAGTGAAGGGTCCTCCTCCTCCTCCTCTTCTTCTTCTTCTTCTTCTTTGTCTTCATATTTGGATGGGAGACCACCAAGGAGCACAACAGTGGTAGGCAACGGCAAACCACTGCTTTTGTCTCTTGCCTTATCCAGGACGACCCAGGCTAGTTTAAACTTGTCAGATCTTGACAGCTAAGCCAGTTTGATGTAGTGGTTAAGTGTACGGACTCTTATCTGGGAGAACCGGGTTTGATTCCCCACTTCTCCACCTGCTGATGTGACCTTGGGTCAGTCACAAGCTCTGGCACAGCTGTTCTCTCAAGGACATTTTCTGTCAGAAGTTCTCTCAGCCCCACCTACCTCACAGGGTGTCTGTTGTGGGGAGGGGAAGGGAAAGGAGTTTGGGCAGTGAAGGGGGGGTATAAATCCAATCTCCTCCTCCTCCTCCTCCTCCTCCTCCTTCTTCTTAGCAGAGTCATCCCTGGTTCGTATTTGGATGAGAGACTACCTGCTACTCAGAGGCAGACAGTGGCAAACCGACTCTGAATGTGCCTTGAAAGCCCCACAGAGTTGCCATAAGTCACGTGAGCTGACTGGGATACGCCGAAAAGCAATGAACAGCCCAGACGCTGTGAGAACGAGGCATTCGTTCACAATATTTGTCAGTTAAATTAATGGACCTGATATTTTTAGCTTCACGGTATCATATTCAGAGACTAGTGTATTTGGTTTTGGTTTTTGAGGGTTTGTTTGGTTTTTTTTAGTTAATGGGACTGATCTTGAACAAGGAACCGTAATTATTATTAATAATAATAACGTGAGAACACTCTCTAAAGGAAAAGGAAACAGAGTAAATAAATCAGTCTGTAAGGAAACCTGGGCCAAGACGCAAGAGTGAAGATTGATTAGCTAATGTACTGATCATGGTCCCAGAAACAAACAGTTGTAAATTATACTGCTGGCAAAACAGATGTTATTTGGAGGCAGGCAGAATGGATGCGTTTAGGGTGAGGAGTTTCTCGCCTGTGTTATTGTGGACACATTGGCATTCTTCTGAGAGAGAGAGAGAGCTATGTTCATGGGTATGAAGGGGACACTGGGCAGGAGAAGAAGAAGAGATTGGATTTATACCCCGCCCTTCACTACCCAAAGGTGTCTCAGAGCGGCTTACAAACTCCTTTCCCTTCCCCTCCCCACAACAGACACCCTGTGAGGCAGGTGGGGCTGAGAGAGCTCTTGACAGAAACTCCTCTTTTTCAAGAACAGCTCTTATCAGAACTATGGCTTGCCCAAGGTCGTCCAGCCAAGTGCAAGTGGAGGAGTGGGGAATCAAACCCGGTTCTCCCAGATTAGAGTCTGCACACTTAACCACTACACCAAACTGGCTCTCTAACCAGACCCTCTCTAACCAGGTGGTTTGCCGTTGCTTGTCTCTGCCTAATGACCCTGGACTTCCTCGGCGGTCTCCCATTCCAATCCCGCTTAGCAGCCAGGATTTGATAAGATCAGGGGCGATTCTGCATCTAGCATTTGCTCCACATTTTCTCAACAGGAAGGGGGAAAGTGCAGCTCAAAACCACATTCAAATACCCCGGGGCAACGCAGTTCTGACTGCAAAGTCACCCCCTGAGCAGCCATAAATCTATGCAGAAGAGACCATAAAACCCGACGATCAAAGAAAGCGGAAGCGACATGCAGTGTAGAGGGTACCATGAAATCCGATGATCGAGGAAAGCGACAGCAGCATGCGATGCAAGAGGGGGATTTCTGTCCCAAGGTGTGTTTCGTAAAATGATGGAGGGAAAAGCCGATGCAGAATCAACCCACTGTTTTCCATTGGGGAGTCATAGAAACAGACCCTGGTCCTTTAGCAGTATGCGGTTACGGCAGTGGTTGTTTGGGTTGTTTGTCATTTGGAAGGGAAGAGAGGGGCTATGGATCAGTGGCACAACACACACGTCTCCGGTTCAATCCCCAACAATCTCCAGTTAAAAGGATGAGGTCAGAGATGTTGCAAAAGACCTCACAGAGACCCTGGAGAGCTGATGGCAATATGAGTGGAGAAGACTGATCTTGATAGACCTTATGCAGAAGACTAATCTCGATGGATGTTCTGCAAGCACCAGCCTGCAAATGGGCGAAATCAGGGCCCTTTTTATAGCAGGAACTCCTTTGCATATTAGGCGACACACCCCTAAGATAGCCAATCTTCCAAGAGCTTAGAGTAGCCCTTGTAAGAAGAGCTCTGTAAGCTCTTGGAGGATTGGCTATATTAGGGGTGTATCACCTAATATGCAAAGGAGCTCCTGCTACAAAAAGAGCCCTGGGCAAAATCAATAAATACCTGTAGGCATGCCTTCTCCAGTCTGGTCTCCACCTTGTGGAATGGTCAGGAAAGCGCCCGCTCTCAACATCAACAACAAAATCAGGGCCAAATGGATAAATTGAAAATAGTATCAATAAATATCAATGGAACAGAGAATTGAGAAGAAGATGGAGATTAAATGATATTCTTTTACTACAAGAAGGTGTAGTAAATAAGTGTAAAAAACAGGACTATTTTGGGGTAGGAAGGCACAGGAATGGAGTTCTGGCAGGCTCCTGAGTTGGCCACACCCAGCAGGAACTCATTAGCATCATAGGCCACACCCAACAGCAGAAACTCATTAGGATTGGCTACATCAGGGGTGTGTGACCTAAAATGCAAAGCAGTTCCTGCTAGAAAAAAAAGCCCTGGGTTTTGACAACAAACAAGGTAAACAGAACAAGAAGCAAAAGGTGGGTGTGGCTGGATGACCACTCTTCTGGTAATGTGGGGGAGTGGCCTAATATGCTAATGAGCTATGCTGTTGGGTGTGGCCTAATATGCTAATGAGTTCCTGCTGGGCTTTTTCTACAAAAAAAGTCCTGGTAAAAAGACTTGGAAGAGGATTTTTTTTAAATAAACAAGTCAGAAGGGATGTCTCCATCTACAATTTGGGAAGCAAGTAAAGCTTTTATCAGAGGGATTCCACTACCAGCTGTTGCTAAAAAAGGCCAGAAGGATTAGAACAAACTAAAATAATAACAAAAAAATCAGAGATTGGAACAAAAATATAAAAACAATCTTAATAAAGACACTGGTAGAGATTAAACAATTGTGTGTGTGTTAGAAGTAGAAGAGGTACAGGAAAAAAATAAACTTTATAAATTAAAGATATGTTGAGCATGTAAATAAACCTGGCAGATATCTGGCGAACTATCTCAGGAAGGAAAGAGAAGAAAAGAGTCATAACAGGTGTAAAGAAAGGAGACCAAGTTACAGATGCCAAAAAAGAAAGACAGGAACAATTTATCAGTGTTCTCCCAGGATTATACGAAGATAAGAGAATATTTAAAAGGTATCATGGTTGCAAAGTGTACGTCAGAACACAGAAAACATTAAATCAAACAATAACAATTCAAGAAATATCTCAAGCAAGAGGGATAAAACACCAAGACCAGAGAGGTTGACAGCATACTGTAAACATCTCGGAGAAGTATTAACAATACTGTTACAAAAAGTTATAAATAAGATAAAGGAAAAAAGATAATACCCCCAACGTGGCAACAGCATATATAATGCTAATACATAAAGACGGGAGCAATGAATTGCTACCACAGTTTTATAGACATATTTCTCTGTTGAATGTAGACTACAAAATTTTTGCAACAATAATGGCAGAAAAATTAAGAAAATGCATACTGATTTTAATACACTCCAACCAAACAGGTTTTGTACCGAAAAGGTACATGATTTATAATACGATTTATAATATTTATATAAGATTTATAATACATGCAATCGAATTTGTGAATAAGAAGAGAAAGAAAGCAGCATTTCTGTTTCTAGGTACAGAGAAAGCGTTTGACAGCTTAATATGGGCTTTCTTATTGAATGTTTTACCAAAACACGGGCTGTGGTCCTGCATTTTGGAGCTGGTGCACAGAATACACTCAAACCAACAAGCCAAGATTTTAATTAATGGGAAAGTAACAGAAGCAATTTCAACTTCCCTATGAAGAAAGGTTAAAATGCTTGGGGCTCTTTAGCTTGGAGAAACGACGGCTGAGGGGTGACATGATCGAGGTTTATAAGATTATGCATGGGATAGAGCAGGTCAAGAAAGAACTACTTTTCTCCCTTTCTCACAATACAAGAACTCGTGGGCACTCCATGAAATTGCTGAGCAGTCAGGTTAGAACAAATAGAAGGAAGTCCTTCTTCACCCAAAGAGTGATTAACACATGGAATTCCCTGCCACGGGAGGTGGTGGCAGCTACAAGCTTGGGAAGTTTCAAGAGGGAATTGGATAAACATATGGAGCAGAAGTCCATCAGTGGCTATTAGCCACAGGGTATAGATGGGAACTCTCAGTCTGGGGCAGGTGATGCCCTCTATCCTTGGTGCTGGAGGGGGCAGCAGTGGGAGGGCTTCTGGTGTCCTGGCCCCACTGCTGGACCTCCTGATGGCACCTGGTATATTTTGGCCGCTGTGTGACAGAGTGTTGGACTAGATGGGCCATTGGCCTGATTCAACTTTGGCTTCTCTTATGTTCTTATGTTCTTAACTGAAAAAGGAACACAGCGGGGTGTCCTGTATCCCATTTATTATTTATGGTAGCAATAGTGATTTTAGCTATAAAGATAAGGCAAAATGACAGAATGAAGGGAATAAAACCGGATGATGTCAAGTTCAAAATGAAAAGCTATGCAGACGACGTGGTTCTAACAGTCTCGAATCCACAGAAATTGTTGCAGTGCGTAGTAACAATGAAACCAGTGCAGTCAAAATAGATTAGGTATGAAGTCTGAAACATGAACTTCGATGATGAATACAATTGTACTCCAAGAGAAATAAGAATTCTTGTATTTTATAGATAACACCTTAAAAATTATAATGAAGGGGATGAAAGGGAAATTATTCTCTGTCCTGTGCATTATGCCCTGTACATTCTCTGTCCTATATATTATGCCCTATACATGATTATCATTGACGGATGCAATTATGCTGTATAATTCTCCCCCCCCTTTTCCCTTTTCTTTTCTGTACCCTCACTGTTTTTCTAAAATAAATAAAGAAAGAAAGGGTCCCGCTTTCCTGGCTTCCCACAAACGATGCAAAACCGAATTATTCGAGAGTGCTTTTCTATGCAGGCAACAGGGTAGCACTGTACAAAAGGTGTCACGAAGCTACTTGGAAAAATTAGTGGAGAATGTGGTCGGTGTCCAGTTTGCTCTGGGTCAGATCCTAATGTATAATTTTGCATCAACATGAGAACGTAAGAGAAGCCAATGCTGGATCAAGCCAATGGCCCGTCCAGTCCAACACTCTGTGTCACACAGGGGCCAAAAATGCCCGGGGGCCTCAGGAGGTCCAGCAGTGGGGCCAGGACACTGGAAGCCCTCCCACTGTTGACCCCTCTGCTCCAAGCACCAAGAACACAGAGCATCCCTTGCCCCAGACCCAGAGTTTCTATCTATACCTTGTGGCTAATAGCTACTGATCAACCTCTGCCCCATATGTTTATCCACATAATTTAATGTGTCATGTTTTATACTTTGTTTCGTTTTTTTGTGTTTTTTTTAGATTTTTGGTTGGTTCAGCAACCCAAATCCTATTTCTTTGATTATTGAATGTCCCATCTTGTTGACTGGGGAAAGGAGATTGTAAGCAGCTCTGAGAGTCCTTCAGGTAGTGAAAGGTGGGGTATAAATCCAGTCTCCTCCTCCTCCTCCTCCTCCTCCTCCTCCTCTTCTTCTTCTTCTTCTTCTTCTTCTTCTTCTTCTTCTTCTTCTTCTTCTTCTTCTTCTTCTTCTTCTTCTTCTTCTTCTTCTTCCTACTAGTTCTACATGTAGCCTACAGTAAACCATGCCATCTTGTTGAGGCATTTGGAGGAAGAAGTAGAAATCAGGGGATGTGTTTTGCACTGGTTTAAATTCAAATAATACAGACTTAATCTCTCTCTCTCTCTCTCTCTCTCTCTCTCTCTCTCTCTCTCTCTCTCTCTCTCTCTCTCTCTCTCTCTCTCTCTCTCTGTGTGTGTGTGTGTGTGTGTGTGTGTGTGTGTGTAAGGTTGCTGCCAAACTACAACCAGTTTATGGAGGCACCAGTGAGACGCTTTCAAGGCAAGTGAGAAGCAGAGGTTATTGGCCACTTCCCTTGTCTATAGAGACTTCCTTGGTGATCTCCCACCCAAATAACAACCCTGGTTAGCTTCCAACTTACAGCGACCCCAGCCAGGGGCTTTCAAGGCAAGTGAGAAGCTGAGGTGGTTGGCTATTGCCTTCCTCTGCAGAGTCTTCCTTGGTGGTCTCCCATCCAAGACTTATGGTGACCCCAGCAAGGGGCTTTCAAGGCAAGTGAGAAGTTGAGGTGGTTTGCCATTGCCTTCATCTGCAGAGTCTTCCTTGATGGTCTCCCATCCAAGACTGATGGTGACCCCAGCACAGGGCTTTCAAGGCAAGTGAGAAGTTGAGGTGGTTTGCCATTGCCTTCATCTGCAGAGTCTTCCTTGGTGGTCTCCCATCCAAGACTGATGGTGACCCCAGCAAGGGGCTTTCAAGGCAAGGGAGAAGCAGAGGTGGTTGGCCATTGCCTTCCTCTGCAGGGCCTTCCTTGGTGGTCTCCCATCCAAGACTTATGGAAGCCACAGCAAGGGGCTTTCAAGGCAAGAGAGAAGCAGAGGTGGTTGGCCATTGCCCTCCTCTGCAGAGCCTTCCTGGATGGTCTCCCTTCCACATACTGACCCTGATTAGCCTCTGAGACCTGATGAAATCACGCTATACCATGCGGCCTCCTCTCACAGTCTTAATAAGATGTGGACCTCTCACTATCCCGGAATATTTTCAAATTTCCTAGCACAAAGTGTACCATCGAAAAGTAGTCAATAAAATGGCCAATGTCAAAAAAAAAAAAAAAAAAAACAGGAGGAGGGATTTTGTTTTTCTTTCATGAGTGGTGAAACATTTTTTTCTGATCTCCCCCCCCCCGAATTTCCTGAAACCACTTCGCATCATCGGTTCCCTTGTGGAAAGAGCTTTCTGCGTTGCTAATACCATTTGATGCTTACGGTTAAACCACACAGTATAGAACAAAATTGGGGGGGGGGAATATTTCACCACTAGCAAACGAAAAACAAAAACCCTCTCTCTCTCTCTCTCTCTCTTTTTTTTTTTTACATTGTCCATGTTCCCTCTAAGCTGTGGATTGTTGTGTGCAAAAATTCTACTTCGTGAGCCAAAGAGCTGCTAGCATTAAAGTTGTGTAAGCGAGCCTATATTTGACTCTCACAACAGGTATAGGTCCCCAAATGCTCCCATTTCCTAGCCACCCCGCCCCCCTCTAACTCCACCCTGTCCAACTGACAGTCCAACAGCCTGGCCTGGCCTCCGGAGAACAGGTCTACTCGCCATCATCTTCTGTGGGATAGACCTGGCCTCCAGAGAACAGGTCTACCCACAGTTGTCTTCTATGGGGTAGACCTGGCCTCCAGAGAACAGGTCTACCTGCTCTGGTCCACTATGGGGATAGACCTGGGCTCTGGAGAACAGGTCTGCCTGCCATTGCTTTTTACAGGGTAGACCTGATCATTGAAGAACTCTGTCCACTCTGGTCCACTATGGCCTCTGGAGAACAGGTCTACATTGGCTTCCATGGTGCTAGAGCTGGACTCCAAAGGTCTACCCAACCTAGCCCTATGCTTAGCCAGAAATCAGTGGGCTGAGTGAGGACTAAAAAGTTCTGCACTAATGCACCCTAAGGCAGCTTAGTGGGAACTCTGGTTAAGAGTGGCAAACTCTATTATGGAACATAAGAACCTAAGAGAAGCCAGTGTTGGATCAGGCCAACGGCCCATCCAGTCCAACACTCTGTCTCACAGTGGCCAAAAATACCAGGTGCCATCAGGAGGCCCAGCAGTGGGGCCAGGACACCAGAAGCCCTCCCACTGTTGACCCCCCTCAAGCACCAAGAATACAGACCATCACTTGCCCCAGAGTCCCTATCTATACCTTGTGGCTAATAGCCACTGATGGACCTCTGCCCCAGATGTTTATCTAATTCCCTCTTGAAGCCGTCCATGCTTGTATCCACCACCACCTCCTGTGGCAGTGAATTCCATATGTTAATCACTCTTTGGGTGAAGAAGGACTTCCTTTTATCTGTTCTAACCCAACCGCTCAGCAATTTCATGGAGTGCCCACGCGTTCTTGCATTGTGAGAAAGGGAGAAAGGGACCTCTTTCTTGACCTGCTCTATCCCATGCATGATCTTATAAACCTCTGTCATGTCACCCCTCAGCTATCATTTCTCCAAGCTAAAGAGCCCCAAGCACTTTAATCTTTCTTCATAGGGAAAGTGTCCCATGACTTTTATCATTCTAGTTGCCCTTTTCTGTGCTTTTACCAACGCTATAATATCCTTTTTAAGGTGTGATGGCCAGAACTGTACACAGTACTCCCAATGAGGTCGCATCATTGATTTATATCTTTGTTTGATTCCCCAGTCGAAGCTTGCTGAGTGACCTTGGGCCAGGCATAGTTCTCTCAGAATTCTCTCAACCTCACTTATTCCACAAGGCGCCTGTTGTGGGGAGAGGAAGGGAAAGCGAACGTAAGTCACTTTGAGACTCCTTAGGAGGGAGAAAAGTGGGGTATGAAAACTAACTCATCTTTTTCTTCACAAGAACTGGGAAACTGCATTTAAGTCAACTTCACAGTAGAAAACTCACCAGACAGAAGAAGAAGAAGAAGAAGAAGAAGAAGAAGAAGAAGAAGAAGAAGAAGAAGAAGAAGAAGAAGAAGAAGAAGAAGAAGAAGAAGAAGAAGAAGAAGAAGAAGAAGAAGAAGAAGAAGAAGAGTTTGGATTTATACCCCGTACTTCACTGCCCAAAGGCGTCTCAGGGCAGCTTACAAACTCCTTTCCCTTCCCCTCCCCACAACAGACACCCTGTGAGGGAGGCGGGGCTGAGAGAACCTCTGACAGAAACTGTCCTTGAGAGAACAGCTGTGCCAGAGCTTGTGACTGACCCAAGGTCACATCAGCACGTGCAAGTGGAGGAGTGGGGAATCAAACCCGGTTCTCCCAGATAAGAGTCCACGCACTTCACCACTACACCAAACTTAATGACAAAACGTCACAGATATTCACAGACGAAAAAGTATGTCGGCCTCCACGGCCCACGGTGTGTGAGGGGCATACAATTTCAATGGCAGATAAGATTGGTGAGATGAAAGTCACAGCATTTTGAACACTTAGGGTACATTACTCGACACCAAGAAACATATTATGACCTTTGCAGTGATCACTTCTCTTATGGTATCCAACATCGTTAACTTTTTTTTTTAATTTGCTTATAATACAAACACATTAGAAGAAGAGAAAATGTCAGTCCCATATATTGTACTGCATACCACAGAAAACACATAACCAGACCATAAATAACAATACATTCAGTTCAGTGTGACAAGCAAGATATAAATATCGCTTCATATATAAGAATAAGCTCTAACGTCACTGAACTGTTTTATCGCAAAGCAATCAATCTCAGCAATGGCTCACCAGATCTTCCGTCCAATATTACACATGTTCCACAGTTTCCTCCACACAATCCCTAACATATCCATACCATTCAAATATAACCTTATTACAGTTTTTATGACAGTGTGTGTAATGTCTGGGGTTTATGGACTATCAGTCTAAATTGGTATGAAGTATCTTTCTGTGTTCATGCATCCTTCGGACACTGTGTGGGACAGGATGCTGGACTAGATGAACCACTGCTCTGATCCAGCAGGGCTCTTCTGAAGTTCTTATCAGGGGAAGGCCTCGGCCTCTCTGCCCTGTTGTTGGCCCTCAAGAGGAACCGGTTGGCCACTGTGTGAGGCAGGATGCTGGACTAGATGGACCTCTGGTCTGATCCAGCAGGGCTCTTCTGATGTTCTTATTTTCTCCTGTCACTAGTACATGCCTCAGCTTCCATTCTGGAGAGGCATGCAAGACGTTGTGGAATTGACCAGGCAAAGTTTGTGCATGAGTTATCCTATAGCAAGTGCAGAAGAAGCAGAGGCATACCAGCTGTAAGATTATGGCACCCTTTGCTTCTTGATTCCATGCAGGTTGTGGAGAAATGCATTGCCTCCTGGAGGGCTGGCAAGCAGCTAAAGCCCTCCCTGAGCCAGTTTGGTGTAGTGGTTAAGTGTGCGGACTCTAATCTGGGAGAACGGGGTTTGATTCCCCACTCCTCCACTAGGACCTGCTGGATGACCTTGGGCAAGCCACAGTTCTGTCAGAGCTGTTCTCTCAAGGACAGTGCTGGAAGGAGCTCTCTCAGCCCCACCTACCTCACAGGGTATCTGTTGTGGGGAGGGGAAGGGAAAGGAGTTTGTAAGCTGCTCTGAGACTCTGAGTGAAGGGCAGGGTATAAATCCAATCTCCTCCTCCTCCTCTTCTTTTTCTTCTGCATTTTACCAGGGTTTTTTCCCTCTAGATAGACAGAGTGTTGGACTAGATGGGCCATTGGCCTGATTCAACATTGGCTTCTCTTATGTTCTTATGTTCTTATGGCTTAAGAAGTTGCCGTCCACCCATCCTAATTAGGATCAAAAACAAGCCCCCCCCCCCCCCGCCCGAAGATCTTCATGGATAACCTTAATGCCGTTTCTTGCAAATGGAAGCGCGGGAATTCCACTGATCCCAAACGAAACCGAATTGGGCAGACTCCTCCTCGCTCACCGACTGGCAGATTGAAACAAATGCAGGGCCGGCTGGCAAAGTAACGACGGCATTTGTCATCGTTTCGGAGGCCTGCTGTGATTGTCGGGAGGCAGATCACGCCGAGCCCCCCCACACACACAAAACCCTGCAGAGAGGTACCCTGAGTCACAGCGAGCTATTCTTAAGAAAACCAGAACTGCCAGCCCGCATCAGGCTGCTCGTCCATCTTGTTCCGTATTCCCACCCAAAGAGGGCAGCTGAAAAACGTCGGGAGGAAATGTAGAAAAGGCGGGTCACCGGCACGGCGCTCTCAAGACGGGTGTCCGTTTGCATTAAAGAAATCCTAGCTGGGTCCCCAGAAACCTGGAACTCTGTATCAGGAAGATGAAAAAACACAGTTAAACGGTGGGATCCGTGGACAAACAGAGTCCCAGTCGAGTGATCAACTCTACTTTAAGAGAGCCAGTTTGGTGTAAGAGAGCCAGTTTGGTGTAGTGCTTAAGTGTGCAGACTCTAATCTGGGAGAACCGGGTTTGATTCCCCACTCCTCCACTTGCACCTGCTGATGTGACCTTGGGTCAGTCACAAGCTCTGTCAGAGCTGTTCTTGAAAAAGAGCAATTTCTGTCAGAGCTCTCTCAGCCCTGCGTACCTCACAGGGTGTCTGTTGTGGGGAGGGGAAGGGAAAGGAGTTTGTAAACCGCTCTGAGACTCCAAGTGGAGGGCGGGGTATAAATCCAATCTCTTCTTCTCCCCACTCCTCCACTTGCCCCACTCCTCCACTTGCACCTGCTGATGTGACCTTGGGTCAGTCACAAGCTCTGGCACAGCTGTTCTCTCAAGGACAGTTTCTGTCAGAAGTTCTCTCAGCCCCACCCGCCTCCCAGGGTGTCTGTTGTGGGGAGGGGAAGGGAAAGGAGTTTGTAAGCCGCTCTGAGACGCCTTTGGGCAGTGAAGGGTGGGGTATAAATCCAATCTTCTCTTCTTCTTCTTCTTCTTCTTCTTCTTCTTCTTCTTCTTCTTCTTCTTCTTCTTCTTCTTCTTCATTCAGTGATTTCGGCCAGAACAAGACTGTAGACCAGAGCCTCAGCTCAGTTATATTGCATGCAGTGGCCACACCCCAACACATTCCACTCCCAACGATAGGCTATTTAATTGTGATTTCTTTTTTTTTACTGTATTTATTGGCTCTATTGCATTTTAACTGTGCCAGCCGCCTTGAGCCAGTGCTGCACCAGCAAGGCAGAGTATACATTGAAAGTAATAAATAATAAATAAATAGATCTAGAAAGCTTTACATCTTAATTGGTTACTGCTGGAATCCTGTTGGCCTGTTGTTATTCAGCTCCAAGCTCACCCTGTCTCTGGCAGCACAGTCCTGCGGTGTTTCAGTCCTAGTATATAACACGTGCACCCCACGTTTTGCATACCAGGAAACTGCATTTTGTCATTGTGATTGCCGTCGGTGTATTAGGATTGCCAGATTTCCTGCCTCCCCCCCGGGGCCACTGGCAAGGGACAGGGGGTTAGGTTTGCCAGTTCCAGGTCTGGAAGCTCATGGAGATTTGGGTGCGGAGCCTGGGGAAGACAGGGACCTCACTGGGGTACAATGCCATAGAGTCTGCCCTCCAAAGCATCCATTTTCTTCAGGGGATCTGATCTCTATAGTAGGGTTACCAGGTCCCTACCTTTTGCCATCGGAGGACTCCAGGACACTCTCCTTGATCTTCTGGCATGTGCACGAAGCATGATGACATCACCAGGAAGTGATGTCATAGTGCTAGGCACGTCGCAGGGGGACGGTCTAGCATTTGGCCAAAAACTCTGTGGTCACCATAGAGTTTTTAGCCAAATGCTAGAGCGTCCCCTCCCCCAGAACATTAGGCGTAACTAGCAATGATTTAGGGAATTTGATGAGTAAATATAAATCATGTATGACTCAACATCACATAAGGCTCCAAATATTTCTCAAACATGCAATAGTATTCGGTACATGAAATACAGGAAATACAATAGATAGGCTGGAGGTTTAAAGCAAGATCTAACATTTACTCTCTGACACTCCCAAAAACAAATTTCACCATATCAAATGGACTGGAAAACATGATTTTCAAATGTCCGTAAAGCAAAGCAAATACACCCACTCCTTAAGACTTAAGATAAACAATATAAAGTACGTTGCAATCAGCAAGTAGATCCCGTCCTTAGGACTTGAAACAGACAATAAGAATAACTCATTGAATAATCTGGAGGATGAGTTGACTGCAACCTAATTCTTATCGTTTGTTTCTGATTGTCTGATCTACTTGCTGATTCCAACGTACTTTATATGTGCGCATTAGAGATGGGTTATTGCTCACTGTCTCTAGTTCCAGCTCCTGCCAACCTAGCAGTTCGAAAGCAAGAAATTGCAAGTAGATAAATAGGTACCACTTCGGTGGGAAGGTAACAGCGTTCCGTGCACCTTGGTGTTTAGTCATGCCGGCCACATGACCACGGAAATGTCTTCGGACAGCGCTGGCTCTTCGGCTTTGAAACGGAGATGAGCACCGCAACCCTAGAGTCGGATTCGACTGGCTTTCGAGCAAGGGAACCTTTACCTTTACTATTGCTCACTGGTGTCCCTGCTTTTCCTCAAGACTCTGCCCGGTTTAATCCCAGGTGTCTATGGTTGCCAGGTCCAGGCTGGGGAATTCCTGGAGATTTGAGGGTGGCACCCTGGGATGGTGGAGTTTGGGGAGGGACGGGAACTCAGCAGGGTTGCGACGTCATAGCGTTCACCCTCCGAATCTGTAGTTTTCCCCAGGGGGGGCGGCTCTCTGTAGACTGAAGATCATTTTCAATGTTCCCTCTAAGCTGAGTTAGTGTGAGTTGGTCACAGTTTTTTTTAGCCTCCGGCTCACACATTTTCGCCTTTGCTCAGGAAGGGAGGGACCCAGAGCAAGCTGATTTATGCAGCGGCCAAATTGCTCGCTCACAACTTTAATGCCGGCAGCTCACGAAGTAGAATTTCTACTCACAAGACTCCACAGCTTAGAGGGAGCATTGCCAGGGAACCTGGTCTCTGTAGGCGGGAGATCGATGTCGTTCTGGGGGAACTCCAGCTACCACCTGGAATCTGGCAACCTTATCTGGTAGAAGGATCACAGAGAAGGGAAGAGGCTTACCTGAGACACACGAAAACTCGTGGGCAGTCAATGAAATTGCTGAGCAGTCGGATTAGAATGGATAACAGGAAAGTCCTTCTTCACCCAAAGAGTGATGCACAGGCTGAGTTCACACTGGCAATCTGCCCCTCTAGAGCCAATTTTCAGCCTCGTTTCCCAAGCGGATTAGAGAGTGCGTTCACACAGGCACATCTGCCTGGCGTTCCCCACCTGTAGGCAACCTGCGCTGTTCCGCTTCATTCCTGCGTTAAAAAGATACCAGTTACAAGTGGTAGCAAATCCTGGAGAGTGCCTTTATCCCATATCAGTCCACTTCCTGGAAGTGTGAATGCTCAGCCGAAAAGCCGGGAGCAACCAACATTGCTCCTGGCACATATCATTGGTGCATATGATTGGCTCTGCTCTGCACTACCACATAAGACACATTTGATTGGCTGTGCTCTGCTCTACCGCCCAATGCACAATGGGATCCTCCCCAAATCGGCTGGATGCCTATGTGTGTATGGGCGCATGAGTGGTCATGCGCCCATGCGCCCATACACACATAGGCATCCAGCCGATTTACCAGGGAAAAGCCATTTACAGCTGCACATCTGGGCCAGCAGTTTGAACGCTCCTGCATGCCTCCTCCTGGTATGCTCCCACATCTGTCGGCCCTGTGTGACCGGGAAAACCCAGAACAGTTTATCCCGGGGCTTTTTTGCCATGACTGGCTCCCACTGCAAACTGCCAGTCTGAACACAGCCATACATGGGATTCACTGCCACAGGATGTGGCGGCGGCTACAAGCATGGATGGCTTCAAGAGGGAATTGGATGAACATATGGAGCAGAAGTCCATCAGTGGCTATTAGCTACAAGGTATAGATAGGGACTCTCAGTCTGGGGCAAGGGATGCTCTGTATTCTTGGTGCTTGGGGGTGGGCAACAGTGGGAGAGCTTCTAGTGTCCTGGCCCCACTGCTGGACCTCCTGATGGCACCTGGTATTTTTGGCCACTGTGTGACAGAATGTTGGACTGGATGGGTCGTTGGCCTGATCCAACATTGGCTTCTTTCTTATGTTCTTATGGTCTTAAGGTATAGATAGGGACTCTCAGGCTGGGGCAAGTGAGGCTCCATATTCTTGGTGCTTGGGGCGGGGGCAACAGTGGGAGGGCTTCTAGTGTTCTGGTCCCACTACTGGACCTCCTGATGGCAACTGGTATTTTTGGCCACTGTGTGACACAGAGTGTTGGACTGGGTGGGCCCTTGGCCTGATCCAACATTGGCTTCTCTTACATTCTTATGTCTGGGGCAAGTGATGCTCTGTATTCTTGGTGCTTGGGGGGGTCAACAGTGGGAGGGCTTCTAGTGTCCTGGCCCCACTGGTGGACCTCCTGATGGCACCTGGTATTTTTGGCCGCTGCGTGACAGAGTGTTGGACTAGATGGGCCGTTGGTCTGATTCAACACTGGCTTCTCTTATATTCTCTTATGTTCTCACTAAGTAAGAATGGGATCAAGTCTCATGTGTATTTATTTAGCCATTCTGCCCCACTTCTCAGCACACCGTGCTAATGTATGCAATTTAATTTTATCATAAACGGTGGCTCCACAACCAGGTTTGGGACAAGTGGAAAGGAGGCGTGCACTGTACTTTGGAGGAACACCATTTCAGGAAAGAGAGAGGGGTCTTGGGTGGTGCGACCCTGTGCCCACCCACCTTTCCCATTCTGAGGCCGGAGGAGACCCTGGGAGGGTACAGCAGACATTCGGGAGGTCATTCATTCCTAGGGTTGCCATAACTCGGAAGCGACTCAGTGATACATGACACACGTAGCACATAAATGCTCTCTTCTCAGAAGTAAGTTGCATTGATTTCAATAAGGCTGACGGCCCAAATTTTATTCATTTAAAGGATTTGTATTCTGCCCTTCAGCCATAGGCTCCTGGGACAGCGAACGAGTAATATGTTTCCGAATACCGTTTTAATTTAAAAGTCTAATCTGAGGCTTTATTTATCCTCATAACGAAGTTATAGCCCCGAGGTTCTCCTAAAAAATGCAAGTCTCTTTCTGAAAAAAAAGAACCTAACAACAGAAGAAGAGCCCCGCTGGATCGGGCCAAATGTCCATTGGACCTCCTTCCTGGCTGTGTTTTTATGTGTGTTTGTGTCAAGCCTGTAGCTACAGAGGGGATATGAGGGGGCTCTGCCCCCTTTCTTAAAGGCACAGCCCCAGAAGAATTTCTCCTACAAATGCTTTTTCAATCATTTTAAAACTTTTTTAAAAAAAGCCGTGTGTTCCTTTAAGCAGAGTGCGGTGCTGTCGTTGACTAATTCTCACGAGGAGGAGGAGGAAGAGGAGGAGATTGGATTTATAGTCTGCCCTTCACTACCTGAAGGAGTCTCAGAGTGGCTTCCTCTCCCGACAACAGACACCCTGTGAGGTAGGTGGGGCTGAGAGAACTCTTTCAAGAACTGCTAGTAAGAGAGCAGCTCTGAAACGTCTTGTGACTGACCCAAGGTCACGCCAGCAGCTCCATGTGGATGCATGGGGAATCAAACCCAGTTCTGCCAGATTAGAGTCCACGCTCCTAACCACTACACCAAACTGACTCTCTAAGCCAGGAGGTTGGAGTAGATGACCTCTAGGATCCCTTCTAACTCTGTGTCAAGAAACTGGTCTCCAGATGGTTTTTTTTCTGCCTAAGTGTTAGCTGCTTTGACTCTAGAAGTCATCACCCCCGCCTGCCGGCTTGTTCTCAGAACTGTTGCTTAGGCTGGCAGAAGTGATTAACTTGCGGCAGCTGAGAACTGTCATCTAAAGCAGCTGACAGCTTGCAATTTAGAGATCCATCCCGGGAACAGTTTTCTATTGACCAGATGGCTTTTCTTTCTGCACTGAGAACTTCATCCCCACTATGGGGGAAAAATGCCCCAAAGCCACATCCTGGCTATGGGCCTGGTTTGTGTGTGTGGCTGTTGGGTCTTTCTCAGGCCCCGCCTGGGGAGGGGGGAAAAGTAGGGACTGTGCATAATGCTGGGGAAGGGCCAACCATCCATGAGTCCCCTAAGGAGCATGAGAATGCCAGGCAACTCAGAACTTTATGGTAGGACTATGACATGAAGCTGTCTCACGCAGAAGATTTGCACCTCTCCTGGTCTGGCCCCTGAGCTCCCTATGTTTCTACACACTATCAAAGCCTCCCCATCATGTGTTCTCCCAACTCCTTTCCATAGCTACCCTTAAGACCTATCCCAAAAGCTGCCACTGGGACCCAATGGAGGGGTTCAGCCAGTTTGGTGTAGTGGTTAAGTGTGCGGACTCTTATCTGGGAGAACCGGGTTTGATTCCCCACTCCTCCACTTGCAGCTGCTGATGTGACCTTGGGTCAGTCACAAGCTCTGGCACAGCTGTTCTCTCAAGGACAGTTTCTGTCAGAAGTTCTCTCAGCCTCACCTACCTCACAGGATGTCTGTTGTGGGGAGGGGAAGGGAAAGGAGTTTGTAAGCTGCTCTGAGACGCCTTTGGGCAGTGAAGGGTGGGGTATAAATTCAAACTCTTTTCTTCTCTCTCTTCTCTTCTTCCACCCTTGGTGTCTTCTCCAGCCCAATGGGAGGGCAAGGAGCTGTTCCCATTGGCAGCAGAGGAGAGGACCCAAAGCAACGGGTCTAAATCACATGCAGAAAGGTATCGGCTGGATCTTAGGAAAAACCTTTTCACAGTCGGAGTGGTTCAAAGGTGGAATCAGCTCCCTAGAGAGGTGGTGAGTTCCCCTTCACTGGCAGCTTTCAGGAAGAGGCTGGGCGAATATTTGTCAGGGATGCTTTCGGCTGGTCCTGCATTGGGCAGGGGGGTTGGACTAGATGGCCTGTATGGCCCCTTCCAACTCTATGATTGTTTGATTCTATGCCTTCTCCTGTCAGGACAGCTGCCAACCCAATTATCCAGGCTCTGAAGCTGATGTCCTTTAAGCCACACCATTGCTCCTGGTCTAACCCTCTTAGTTCTGGCAGGGCCAAGTCCCCCCCGCCTTCCACCTAGTCCATGGGTCTCCTCCCTTGTCACAGAGTGGGAAATTCAGAGAAGGAATCCCCAATGAGAAAACTCTTTGTGGATTTCTCAGGACATCGTAGATTTCAAGGCCACCAGACACCCGAGATGGGAAGGTGGTATGAACCTGGAAAAATCGAATCCCACTAGATAAGGTAAAAAGGTAAAGGTTCCCTTGCTCGAAAGCCAGTCGAATCCGACTCTAGGGTTGCGGTGCTCATCTCCGTTTCAAAGCCGAAGAGCCAGCGCTGTCCGAAGACGTTTCCGTGGTCATGTGGCCGGCATGACTAAACACCAAGGTGCACGGAGCGCTGTTACCTTCCCACCAAAGTGGTACCTATTTATCTACTTGCAATTTCTTGCTTTCAAAGTGCTAGGTTGGCAGGAGCTGGAACTAGAGGCGGGAGCTCACTCCGTCATGTGGCACTCTCAGGTCTTGAACTGCTGAACTACCGACCTTCCAGCCTGCAGTTCAGTGTCTTAACTACTTGAGCTACCGCAGCTCCTCCCACTAGATAAACCTGCCGGTAAATTCCGAAAACTTGTCACTCTGGGGATTCTAATGCCAAGTCGAACTCAACGTTTTGGGATACGATGACAACTCTCTAAGGAACCTCTCCTCCGTCGCTTCAGATGTCCTTATTAGGGAGGGGTCAGCGTGCCATTTTCTCTGTCTCTAAAGGATTAGTCCTACCTCTCAAAAGGCGAGGAACAGGCGGTAACCAAAATACCAATCAAATTCCCTTCCCAAGAGAGGTGGGTATCCATCATTCCTTTTTGGGGGAAGGGGAGTCATAGAATCATAGAATGTTAGAGTTGGAAGGGACCTTGCAGGCCATCTAGTCCAACCCCTTGCACTCTGCAGGAACACAACCGAAACCCCTACATACCTACAACATACCCAAAAGATGGTTGTCCAGTCTCCTCTTGAACACGTCCAGCGAAGGAGCATCCACCACCTCCCGAGGCAGTCTGTTCCACTGCTCAACCACTCTTACAGTCAGGAAGTTTCTCCTGATATTAAGCCGGTAACGACTCCCTTGTAATTTCCACCCATTAGATCTAGTCTTGCAATCCATCTTCTACATGACAGCCCTTCAAATACTTCAAGACTGCAATCATGTCCCCTCTAAGCCTTCTCTTTCCCAGGCTAAACATACCCAACTCCCTCAGCCTTTCCTCATAAGACTTGGACTCCAACCCTCTCACCATCCTGGTCGCCCTCCTCTGGACCCGCTCGAGTTTGTCAACATCCTTCCGAAAATGTGGTGCCCAAAACTGGACACATTACTCCAGGTGGGGCCTGACCATAGCAGAATACAGCGGAACTACCACCTCCCATGATCTGGACACAATGCTTCTGCTAATGCATCCTAAGATTGCATTAGCTTTCTTCACAGCCGCATCACACTGCAGGCTCATGTTTAGCTTGTGATCAACCATAACACCTAGATCCCTTTCACATGTGCTGCTGTCAAGCCAAGTCCCTCCCATTCTATATCTGTGCCTTTGATTTTTTGTACCTAAGTGTAGGACTTTGCACTTATCTCTATTGAAATTCATTTTATTTGTCTCAGCCCACTGTTCCAGCCTATCAAGATCCTTCTGAATCCTGACTCTGATATCACCCCTACTGTTTTGAGAAAGCTAGTATCTGTCTCAAAAGGATTTGTCCCGTGTCTCCAAAGGTAAGTCATTTTCAATGCACATAACCAATGCTCCCTCTAAGCTATGGAGTCCTGTGAGCAAAAATTCTCCTTGGTGAGCTCCTGGCATTAAAGTTGTGAGCAAGGGATTGGGCTGCTGCATAATTTAGTTTGCTCTGGAGCCCTCCCTTCCTGAGCGAAGACAAAAATGTGTGAGCCAGAGGCTAAAAGACTGTGAGCTAGCACACACCAACTCACCTTAGAGGGAACACTGCACATAACACCAATTAAATGCTCTTCCCCAGAGAGATGGATATCGGAATTAATACGCATGCAGTAGAAACGTAAAGCGCACAATTGATTTTAGATCTTCCGTGCAGCGCGGCGCCTGTAATTACCACCCATAAATCTCCGCCAAAAAAGTGTAAGATGGCGAGGGGCTTTGACGCCGTTGTTCATAAATTCAGGGGAACGGCAAATGCAAATGGAGACACAGGTGTGGAGGGGAGATGGAATAAGAACACGCTAATCGAAAACCAGAACATGCACAGAGAGAGCGCAAAGGCATCCCCCCACTGGGGGGGGTGCTGATCAGCAAACACCTCCTACTGGAAAAAGTTAATGCTCATAGATCATCTGTACTTGCCTTGGCCGAATGCAAAAGGGGAAGGGGACAGGAATTGAATGTATATTTGTTACCACACATGACAGTGTGTGGAATAGGGACGCCGGCAGAGCTTATAGATTTCCATTTCTTTATCTCAAACCGATAATGCGAGTGGCAACAGCGCTCCTTAGACAACCAGAGCGGGTGACTTTGTCCTGTGCTTTGCGTTGTAAAGGAAAGCACTGCATGATGATGGAGCACCTGGGTTGTGCCAGGAACTGTAGCGAGAGGGGCTGTGGCTCAGTGGTAGAGCATCTGTTTGGCATGCGGAAGATCCCAGGTTCAGTCCCCGGCATCTCCGCTTAAAAAGATCAGGCAGTGGGTGATGTGAAAGACCTCTGCTTGAGACCCTGGAAAGCTGCTGCCAGTCTGAGTAGACAATACCTACTTTAGGGGAGGGGCTGTAGTTCACTGGAAGTGGGTCTGTTTTGCATGCAGAAGGTCCCAGGTTCAATCCCCAGCATCTCCACTTAAAAGGGACCAAGCAGTAGGTAATGTGAAAGACCTCTGCCTGAGACCCTGGAAAGCTGCTGCCAGTCTGAGTAGACAATACCTACTTTAGGGGAGGGGCTGTGATTCACTGGAAGTGGGTCTGTTTTGCATGCAGAAGGTCCCAGGTTCAATCCCCAGCATCTCCACTTAAAAGACACCAAGCAGTAGGTAATATGAAAGACCTCTGCCTGAAACTCTGGAGAGCTGCTGCCAGTCTGAGTAGAAAATACCTACTTTAGGGGAGGGGCTGTAGTTCACTGGAAGTGGGTCTGTTTTGCATGCAGAAGGTTCCAGGTTCAATCCCAGCATCTCCACTTTAAAGGCACCACACAGTAGGTAATGTGAAAGACCTCTGCCTGAAACCCTGGAGAGCTGCTGCCAGTCCGAGTAGACAATACCTACTTTAGGGGAGGGGCTGTGGTTCACTGGAAGTGGGTCTGTCTTGCATGCAGAAGGTCCCAGGTTCAATCCCCAGCATCTCCACTTAAAAGGGACCAAGCAGTAGGTAATGTGAAAGACCTCTGCCTGAAACCCTGGATAGCTGCTGCCAGTCTGAGTAGACAATAGGCAAGGGGCTGTGGTTCAGTGGAAGTGGCTCTGTTTTGCATGCAGAAGGTCTCAGGTTCAATGCCCAGCATCTCCACTTAAAAAGGACCAAGCAGTAGGTAATGTGAAGAACCTCTGAGACCCTGGATAGCTGCTGTCAGACTGAGTAGAAACTGACTTTAGGGGATGGTCTGTGGTTCAGTGGAAGTGCGTCTGTTTTGCATGCAGAAGGTCCCAGGTTCAATCCTTGGCATCTCCAGTCAAAAGGACCAAGCAGTGAGTGATGTGAAAGACCTCCATCTGAGACCGTGGAGAGTCGCTGCCAGTCTGAGTGGACAATACTGATGGATCCAGGTTCTGATTCGGTATAAGGCAGTTTCATGTATTCGGGTTGAACACTGTTGGCCATTAAGTAGCAGCCCTATGAAGCCCCAGTTTGGTGTAGTGGTTAAGTGCGCGGACTCTAATCTGGGAGAACTGGGTTTGATTCCCCACTCCTCCACTCGCAGCTGCTGGATGACCTTGGGCAAGCCATAGTTCAGTCAGAGCCATTCTCTCAAGAGCAGTTTCTGTCAGAGCTCTCTCAGCCCCACCTACCTCACAGGGTGTCTGCTGTGGGGAGGGGAAGGGAAAGGAGATTGTAAGCCACTCTGACACTCCAAGGGAAGAGTGGGGTATAAATCCAATCTCCTCCTCCCTCTCCTCCTCCTCATCTTCCTCTTCTTCTTCATCAAAATGAGATCAAAATATGGCTGCTGTACACGGGGGCCGTTTGGGGCAAATAACATTAAAATGGCATGCAATGTAAAAATGGGAGCCCAGAAACAAACAAAAGGGAGAAATGGACCAGACGTCCTTTAAGTATGTAAGTTAGGGGTGCCAGGTCTGGGTTGGAAAATACCTGGAGACTTTGGAGGTGGATCCGGGAGAGGGTGGGGTTTGGAAAGGGGAGGGGCCTCATAAGAACATAAGAACATAACATGTTCACACAGCGGCCAAAAATACCAGGTACCATCAGGAGGTCCAGCAGTGGGGCCAGGACACTAGAAGCCCTCTCACTGCTGCCCCCCCAAGCACCAAGAATACAGAGCATCACCTGCCCCAGACGGAGAGTTCCTATCTGTACCTTGTGGCTAATAGCCACTGACGGACTTCTGCTTCTCAGCAGGGTACAGTGCCCTAGATTCCACCCTTCGAAGCAGCCATTTTCTCCAGGGGTACAAGACGAAAGGCACAGCAATATATGTAAACGAGGGGGGAAATGCATGTGCCCAAATCCAAACACCAACAAACAATGATTTAATCAATTGTATAGATATGGCATGTATAGTACTCAGAACAAATTTTCCTATGACACAATAAACGAACAGGTAGAAATTCACCGGTGGAGTTTTTCCCAAAAACAATTTGTAATAATAAATTCAAAAGGTCGGTAGTTCAGCAGTTCGAGACCCGAGAGCCGCGTGAAGGAGTGAGCTCCCATCTCTGGCCCCAGCTCCTGCCAACCTAGCAGTTCGAAAGCAAGGAACTGCAAGTAGACAAATAGGTACTGCTTCGGTGGGAAGGGAACAGCGTTCCATGCACCTCGGCATTTAGTCATGCCGGCCACATGACCACAGAAATGTCTTTGGACAGCGCTGGCTCTTCGGCTTAGAAACGGAGATGAGCATCGCCCCCTAGAGTCAGATTTGACTGGCTTTCGAGCAAGAGAAACCTTTATCTTTGCCTTTACTATGGTGACACGCCACAGTGAACTAACCATCCCCTGTGTCTGACGAGTTAAAGTTGTTCAGGGTTGAATTGGCCAGTCGATTCCAACTCGGCAGCGTCGTGCCAGAGTGTCTCTTTGAAATTTATTATTTTTTTGTTGGAGCATATTAACCGTTAAGGTCAGCTGCAGACTATCCCGGTGATATTGAAATAACCTGAAAATTGCACATGGTGTGGAGAAAACGGGAAGAGAAAACTTTGCCTCCCATTAAGGAAGAACCTGGGGTCACCCGATGAAATTGATGGGCGACAGAGAGACAGAAGAAACGACTTCTTCGTACGACAGGATGATTTATTCCTGGAACTCAGCGCCACAAACTGTGATGAGATTCCCTGGTTCAGAATGGAGTGATGACCGAGATGGGTTTAAAAGGGGATTAGATGGATTCATGGAGCAGAGGTCTATCAGTGGCTGCTGGCCATGGACACTAAAGAGAACTTCCCCTTTCAGGGGCCGTCAGCCTCTGAATCCCAGAGCCAGGAGGCAACATCAGGGAAGACCTTGGCATCTGTCCTGTTGCTGGACCTAGAGAGGAACTGGTTGTCCATTGTGTGAGACAGGGTGCTGGACTAGATGGTCCACTGGTCTGATCCAGTTTGGTGTAGTGGTTAGAAGCACGGACTCTAATCGGGGAGAACCAAGCATGATTCCCCACTCCTCCACATGCAGCTGCTGGTGTGACCTGGGGTCAGTTACAAGTTCTTTCAGAGCTGTTCTCTCATGAATAGTTCTCAAAAGAGCTCTCTCAGCCCCACCTACCTCACAGGGTGTCCATTGTGGGGAGGGGAGGGGAAAGGAGCTTGAAAGCTGCTCTGTGACTCCTTTGGGTAGTGAAGGGCGGGGTATAAATCCAACCTCCTCCTCCTCCTCCTCCTCCTCCTCCTCCTCCTCTTCTTCTTCTTCTTCTTCTTCTTCTTCTTCTTCTTCTTCTTCCAGTTTGGTGTAGTGGTTAAGTGCGCAGACTCTTACCTGGGAGAACCAGGTTTGATTCCCCACTCCTCCACTTGCACCTGCTGATGTGACCTTGGGTCAGTCACAAGCTCTGGCACAGCTGTTCTCTCAAGGACAGTTTCTGTCAGAAGTTCTCTCCGCCCCACCTACCTCCCAGGGTGTCTGTTGTGGGGAGGGGAGGGGAAGGGAAAGGAGTTTGTAAGCCACTCTGAGATGCCTTTGGGCAGTGAAGGGCGGGGTATAAATCAAATCTCTTCTCTCCTTCTCCTTCTCCTTCTCCTTCTCCTTCTCCTTCTCCTTCTCCTTCTCCTTCTCCTTCTCCTTCTCCTTCTCCTCCTCCTTCTCCTTCTCCTTCTCCTGTTAATGGCTAGACACAGCCATAGCTGACAGGTCTCTCCATAGCTATTAGCCTCGAGAGCTGAATAGAACATCCACATTCCAAGGCAGTGTACCCTGGATACTAGTTGTGGGGAGGGATGAGCCACAAGGGAGGACTGTAATTTCCTTGCCTCCTTCATGGGCTTGGCCAGAGCATCTGCTTGGCTGCGGTGGGAAACGGGGACACCGGATGTCAGGGACCTTTGATCTGCAAGGCCATTGTAGTGTTCTTTCCTAACGTTAGCCGCTTCCATTGCTATCTCCCCCCACCACCACCATAAAGCACACAAAAGGCAACCCGAGGGAATACAAAGCATCGCCATCCGTCAGTGGTGCAAGGGCTTCTCTTCAGGATGCTGCTCAGATTTATCAGGGATCTTTGCCGAGCAGGCTCTCCGGGACCAATTTGCACATTGGCGGGAACGCGCCAACACGGCTCGCCTCTCAACACACCAGGGAAACCTTCCTGAGATGCAATTTTAAACTCACAGGTTTGCGAGAGATAAAAACGGGATGAAACAGACCATTATGTGCTAACTCCTCAGGTCTCGACGATCTGACCTCGGCGTTCCAAAAGAGTGGCATGTTGCTGGGAATAGAAATTGAATGTTGCTGGAAAAAGTGGGCCTTGCTGCCGAGCCAAAGCAGTTGAGACCGGGGAGGTGGGAACTCTCGGTTGCTATGGTTATGACGGGGAAAATAGCAGTGCTTCCGTTTAGAACGAGGGAATCGGCCGCTCCTCTTTCCTAAAGCAGAACTTCCTCATTTTATTTTTGTTCCCTGTCCACCAGCTAGAGACAGAGGCCTGTCCTCCTTCTTTGGTGTAGTGGTTAAGTGTGTGGACTCTAATCTGGGAGAACTGGGTTTGATTCCCCACTCCTCCACTTGCACCTGCTGGATGACCTTGGGCAAGCCACAGTTCTGGCACAACTGTTCTTGAAAAAGAGCAGCTTCTGTCAGAGCTCTCTCAGCCCCACCTACCTCACAGGGTGTCTGTTGTAGGGAGGGGGAGGGAAAGGAGTTTGTAAGCCACTCTGAGACTCCGAGTGAAGGGTGGGGTATAAATCCAATCTCTCTTCCACATCTCAAAAAGGATATTATAGCATTGGAAAAAGTGCAGAGAAGGGCAACTAGAATGATCAAAGGGTTGGAACACCTTCCCTATGAAGAAAGGTTAAAACGCTTGGGGCTCTTTAGCTTGGAGAAATGACGGCTGAGGGGTGACATGATCGAGGTTTATAAGATTATGAATGGGATTGAGCAGGTTGAGAAAGAAGTCCTTTTCTCCCTTTCTCACAATACAAGAACTCGTGGGCACTCCATAAAATTGCTGAGGAGTCAGGTTGGAACAGATAAAAGGAAATACTTCTTCACCCAAAGAGTGATTAACATATGGAATTCACTGCCACAGGAGGTGGTGGCAGCTACAAGCATGGACAGTTTCAAGAGGGAATTAGATAAACATATGGAGCAGAAGTCCATCAGTGGCTATTAGCCACAGGGTATAGATGGGAACTCTCAGTCTGGGGCAGGTGAGGCACTCTCTTCTTGGTGCTGGAGGGGGCAGCAGTGGGAGGGCTTCTAGAGTCCTGGCCCCACTGCTGGACCTCCTGATGGCACCTGGTATATTTTGGCCGCTGTGTGACAGAGTGTTGGACTAGATGGGCCATTGGCCTGATTCAACATTGGCTTCTCTTATGTTCTTATGTTCCTCCTCTTCTTCTTCTTCACACCCTTTTCTTCTCATTTGTACAATCATATCCACATGCACACAACGCTGCTGCATGCCCCTGTACCAGAGTCAGGTGGGGTGAGGAACCTCAAATTTCCATCCAAAGCAAAACCTGAAATACTTCAATGCTGAAAGGGTCAAAGCAAAATGGGGGCAAGGGACATTCTACAGGTATGTTTGTCTCCTATGAAATGACTCCCCCCTTCACATGAACTTTTGGTAAACTTTGCGCTGTTTTCTTGCACATCCAAATATGGACACAAGAACATAAGAAGAGCCCTGCTGGATCAGACCAGCGGCCCATCCAGTCCAGCATCCTGTCTCACACAGTGGCCAGCCAGTTCCTCTGGACAGCCAAAAACAGGACATAGAGATTAGAGACCAAGCCCTCCCCCTGATAAGAACATAAGAAGAGCCCTGCTGGATCAGACCAAGAGTCCATCTAGTCCAGCATCCTGTTTCACACAGTGCCCAACCAGTTCCTCTGGTTGGCCAACAACAGGTCATAGAGACCAAGCCCTTCCCCTGATAAGAACACAAGAAGAGTTCTGCTGGTTCAGACCAGTGGTCCATCTAGTCCAGCATTCTGTCTCACACAGTGGCCAACCAGTTCCTCTGGAAGGCCAACAACAGGGCATAGAGGCCAAGGCCTCCATAAGAACATCAGAAGAGCCCTGCTGGATCAGACCAGTGGTCCATCTAGCCCAGCATCCTATCTCACACAGTGGCCAACCAGTTCCTCTGGAGGGCCAACAACAGGGCAGGACCTCCATAAGAACATCAGAAGAGCCCAGCTGGATCAGACCAATCGTCCAAATAGTCCAGCATCCTGTCTTACACAGTGGCCAACTATTTCCCCTGGAGGGCCAACAACACGGGAAAGAGGCCGAGGCCTTCCCCTGATGTTGCCTCCTGGCTCTGGGATTCAGAGGTTTACTGCCTCTGAACATGGTCACCATTGCTAGTAGTCTCTCATTCACATCCTAACCAGGACCAAACCTGCTTAGCTTCCAAGATGTGATGAGATTGGGCTAGGCCGGGCCATCCAAGTCAGAGCAGATTGTAAATGGTATAATTAATACCAAGAGATATAATATGTTTCTGGGCCCAGCTGGGAGAAACGTCTGAGAATGGCAAGATTGTCTCATTAAACATAGATGGGATGTATCAGTTGGAGTCCAGCAGATAACCATCGGTATGAGACACTATTTTGTTTTATATTTGTTGCTACGATAAAAAGTAGAAAGAGTGAATTAACACGGCTTTTCATATATATTTGAAGGAGACATGAGGATATAGATAACCTTGTATGATGTTTGAAGTTCTAGGATAATTAATTAGCCACGAATCTGAGCCCTGCCAGTTGGGGCAGCTACTTATTTGTTGGAATACGATTTTGGAAACTTATAAATTCGGGAAACTGAATTGATCTACAGTATGCTTGTAAGTGCCTTGCTTTTCGTAAGACATTTTAATGGGCCCATATAATTACTCTCCTTTAATGATCTCTGTAAAACTATTGGATGGCGTTATCCTATGCTTCTAAGCAGGGGTCTTTTCGTAGAAAAAGAGGTGCAGGAGCTTATTAGTATGACTCATTAGCATAACTTATTTGCATATGCCACACACCCTGACATCACTGGAAGTGTGTCAGAAGGCAACACCCACCACTCAGGCTCCACCCCTAGGGACTTTCTTTCCACTCGGGGGGCTGTCATTCCAGTCCCAGAGTAGCCTATCTGGGCTGAGGAGGAATGCTACACGTGCTGCTTTGCGCTCCTGCTGGGAACTGGGGGCGGGGCTTGCTGCCGCCTGCGCTTCTAACTGCCGGAGCTCTGCTCCTGCACGCTCCTGCTCCAAATGACCCCTACTTCTAAGCACACCTATGTTAAAAGTGTGGGGCTTTTTTTAATAGTGTGGAGTTGTTTTCTGTCGCCCCAGAAGTTTGGACCAGAACTAACGGGTTGAAATTAAATCAAAAGAGTTTTCAGCTAAACGTTAGGAAGAACTTCCCGAGAGTTAGAGCAGTTCCCCAGTGGAACAGGCTTCTTGGGAGGTTTTCAGACAGAGGCTAGATGGCCATCTGACAGCAATGCTGATTCTGTGAACCTAGGCAGATCACGAGAGGGAGGGCAGGAAGGGTTGCCTCAGTGCTTAGATGTGCCCCTTTCTTACACACCCAAGGAAATGCTGATCACCACTTTGGTTTTTAAAAAAAAAATTGTCATCTTCTGGGCATGGAACAAGGGTCACTGGGGGTATGGAGGGGGAGGTATTTGCATTGTGTAGTGGGTTGGACTAGATGACCCTGGAGATCCCTTCCGACTCTATGATTCCATGATAAATGTTTTGATGAAAAGATAAAATGGAGACAAGATTCTCTAGTAATATTTTCATTTTTGTGCTATGTCCAAAAACTTTGTTGAGATGTACCTTTTGCCATGGGGCTGCGGTGGCTCAGACCAGAAGTTCAGTAGTTCAGCAGTTCAATACCCAAGAGTGCCACGTGACGGAGTGAGCTCCCGTCTCTGGCCCCAGCTCCTGCCAACCTAGCAGTTCGGAAGCAAGGAATTGCAAGTAGATAAATAGGCACCGCTTTGGTGGGAAGGGAACAGTGTTCCCTGCGCCTCGTGCTGGCCACATGACCACGGAAATGTCTTTGGACAGCGCTAGCTCCTCAGCTTGAAAATGGAGGAAGTATTTCAACTGAGTCTGGACTTGCTATGTGTAATCCACTTTCAGCTTCAGCGCAAAAGGCAGACTATAAATATAGTAAATTAAGTATTTGATTTAATCATAATTAATTAATGCGTTCCAGCAAGGCCTTCTCACGCGTGGCATCCACCTTATGGAAATTCCTCTCCAGAGAGCCAGTTTGGTGTAGTGGCTAGGAGTGCGGACTCTAATCTGGGAGAACTGGGTTTGAGTCCCCATTGCTCCACATGCAGCTGCTGGTGTGATCTTGTGCCAGTCATAAATTCTCTCAGAGCTGTTCTCTCAAGGGCAGTCCTCGAAAGAGCTCTCTCAGCCACGCCTACCTTACAGGGTGTCTGTTATGGGGAGGGGGAGGGAAAGGACTTTGAAAGATGCTCTGAGACGCCTTTGGGTAGTGAAGGGTGGGGTATAAATCCAATCTCCTCCTCCTCTTCCTCTCCAGAGAAGGTCCACCCAGATACTTCCCTATTTTGTGTGACTGTGTGTGTCTGTGTGTATAAAGCACTGTCAAATCACAGCTGAATCATGGCAACCCCAGAAAGGGGCTTTCAAGGCAAGTGAGGAGCAGAGGGGGTTTGCCACTGCCTTCCTCTGCAGAGTCTTCCTCAGTCGTCTCCGCTGCTTCCTCTAAGCTGTGGAGTCTTGTGGGCAAAAATTCTACTCTGTGAGCTACTGGCAATAAAGTTGTGAGTGAGCCATTTGGCTGCTGGATAAATTATCTTGCTCTGGAGCCCTCCTTCCTGAGCTAAGACAAAAATCTGTGAGCCAGAGGCTAAAAAACTGTGAGCTGGCTCACACTCACTCAGCTTAGAGGGAGCACTGGTCCAAGTGTTCTCCCTTTCTCATAAGAAGAAGAAGAAGAGAAAAAGAGTTTGGATTTATACCCCACCTTTCACTGCCCAAAGGCGTCTCCGAGCGGCTTACAAACTCCTCTCCCTTCCCCTCCCCACAACAGACACCCTGTGAGGTAGGTGGGGCTGAGAGAACTCTGACACAAACTGTCCTTGAGAGAACAGCTGTGCCAGAGCTTGTGACTGACCCAAGGTCACACCAGCAGGTGCAAGTGGAGGAGTGGAGAATCAAACCCGGTTCTCCCAGATAAGAGTCTGTGCACTTAACCACAACACCAAACTGGCTCTCATCATAATGCAAGAACTCGTGGGCACTCCATGAAATTGCTGAGCTGTCGGGTTAGAACAGATAAAAGGAAGTCCTTCTTCGCCCAAAGAGTGATTAACATATGAAATTCACTGCCACAGGAGGTGGTGGCAGCTACAAGCATGGACAGCTTCAAGAGGGAATTAGATAAACATATGGAGCAGAAGTCCATCAGTGGCTATGAGCCACAGGGTATGGATGGGAACTCTCAGTCTGGGGCAGGTGATGCACTCTATTCTTGGTGCTGGAGGGGGCAGCAGTGGGAGGGCTTCTAGCGTCCTGGCCCCACTGCTGGACCTCCCGATGGGGCACCTGGTATTTATGGCTGCTGTGTGACAGAGTGTTGGACTGGATGGGCCATTGGCCTGATTCAACATTGGCTTCTCTTACGTTCTTATGTTATGTTAAGTCCCCGCCCCACTTAGTTCCTATGATCTGATAAGACCGGGCTATACCACGCCGCCTTCCCTCTCCCGATGCACTTATCGGCAGCAGATGAAGACCTTTTCCTGATCAGAAGACACATCCTTGCGTGCTTCTGGTGAGGACGTTATGTCTGGGATCTTCCGCTGGCTTGGAGACATCTTTTGCGGCTCGGGTTCAACCGGCCTCTTTGCCACGCTCGCTTTGACTGACTACTCGCCACAGTTCAGTGCGATAGATATGTACATCGGTAAATAATAAATCACGGGCGAATTGTTGGCAAGGGCTCAGAAGGCGAACGACATCGACGTTGGCCAAGAGCAGATGAGGAGCAAATTGCCTCCTGCCCTATCTCAGATCAGAGAAGCCCCCTTCTTCGTTGTCAGGTGGCCCGGGCTTTGCTATTTTTAGATCCCATTGAAGAAGTCGCCAGTTGGCAGACTCTCTCTCTCTCTCTCTCTCTCTCTCTCTCTCTCTCTCTCTCTCTCTCTCTCTCTCTCTCTCTCTCTCTCTCTCTCTCTCTCTCTCTCTCTCTCTCTCTCTCTCTCTCTCTCCCCCCAATCAATATTAGTAAGCTATTCAAGACCATCAACAAAGCCATCCATTACCCAGGCAGCCTTCTGGCAGGAAGATACGTTACATTTATTATTACCCTAACACAGCTAAGGAGATGCTATAATGCTGGCAATTAACTATTTAAACCCGGACTGACGGATTCTCATTTATGCAGCCTCTTTGCTTTGTGAGTCCTAATGGCTGAGCTCTTGATTTATTTATTCCCCCACCCCCACCTCTTCCCTGAGAGGCAATTGCCTGGGAACGGAGAATGACAACTGGCTGTTTTAATGTCAGACGGCTAAACGAGGGAGAATTGCAGGTTTTTTTGCTTAAAGAGCCGTGCAGAGGGGTTCTGTTTAATGGGAACATCGACAATGGAGTGCGGCAGTGTTTTGGACTGCTCTTTTGTGATCTCCGAGCACAGCTGCAGAGACAGATGGGGTAGGTTTAAAGGCGTCATAGTACCAGGAAGAGGCAGGATCAGAACCGGTGTCCCCAGACCGGCGGTCCACTTGATGACCCAATCAACGCTGGCTGGAGTGGCTGCAAGACCCTCTTGGTCTTCCTCAGTCTTCCTCATCCAGGCCTTTTTCTGGTTTGGTTCCCAGACTCAGCATTAGATACTTACAGATCAGGGACAGATATGTGTATGGTGGTCTAGGATCTTTCCCACGCACTAAAGTTACTCCTGATTTTCTTAGGAGCCGATCCCGCAAGCATCGGAAGCCGTTTGGGCAGGGTTCTTCTGAACCTCTGCCCTCCCTGTGCATTTTTGAGAAGAAGAAGAAGAGATTGGATTTATACCCTGCCCTTCACTACCCAAAGGTGTCTCAGAGTGGCTTACAAACTCCTTTCCCTTCCCCTCCCCACAACGGACACCCTGTGAGGTAGGTGGGGCTGAGAGAGCTCTTGACAGAAACTGCTCTTTTTCATGAACAGCTCTGATGGAACTACGGCTTACCCAAGGTCATCCAGCCAGGTGCAAGTGGAGGAGTGGGGAATCAAACCCGGTTCTCCCAGATTAGAGTCCGTGCACTTAAACCACTACACCAAAGTGGCTCTCTCTTGACAGTTGTGGAATCTATTTTCTTCTGCACGTGGCTTAAATAATGGAGATACAGGGGCTTGCCTTGCAATGGCTTTCTTCTTTTCTCCAGGGTCGGGGACAAAGGGTGGTGCTAGGGGAACAGCGGTCCAGGAGACACCCGCTTAAGTGTGGTGTGACTCAGGGGGCAGTGCTTTCCCCAATGTTGTTTAACATCTACATTGCGCCCTCTTGCCCAGATTGTATGGGCTGGGGTATCACCAGTATGCCGATGATACCCAGCTCTATCTGATGTTGGGTGGCTAGTTGGACTCCGATCCGGAAGATTTGGACTGAGCACTGCAAGCCATGGCTGGTTGGCTTAGACTGAGCTGGCTGAAGCTAAATCCGGTGAAGACGGAGGTCCTGTGCCTGAGTCAGGGAGGGTTGGGGAGGGGGCTCCTGCTCCCGACCTTCAACGGGGCACCATTGGTGCCAGCGTCGGAGGTTAGGAGTTTGGGAGTGCTCCTGGATCCCTCCTTAGCAATGGAGGCCCAGGTGGCAGCCACTGCTAAGTCGGCCTTTACTATCTTCGCCTGATTCGGCAGTTGCTTCCCTTCCTTGACCACGATGACCTGGCTACAGTGATCCATGTGACGGTGACCTCAAGATTAGACTACTGTAACACTCTCTACATGGGGCTGCCCTTGTCGCAAATCCAGAAGCTGCAGCTAGTGCAGAATGCCATGGCCAGGGTCTTGATAGGTGTCCCTAGATGCTGAAGGCACTGCACTGGCTGCCAATAGCATACCGAATTCGCTTCAAGGTGCTGGTACTTACCTTTAAAGCCCTATATGGCCAGGGTCTGACATACCTGAGGGACTGCCTTTCCCCATACATACATACCAAAGAGAGCATTACGGTTGGGGTCACAACATCGATTAATTATTCCAGGCCCTAAGGATGCCAGGTTCGCTGTTACTAGGGCCAGGGCCTTTTCGGTGGTGGCTCCTTCCTGGTGGAATGAGCTCCCGGAAGATATCAGGGCCCTGCAGGACCTTGTACAGTTCCGCGGGGCCTGCAAAATGGAGCTCTTCCACCAGGCTTTCAACCAGGAGCCGCCACTCCACTACCACCATTATTACTAGTAACACCTGTGGTAGAGAGTTGGCCCTGCATGGGGATCAAGCCACAGCATTTTGGGAGGCCAGAATAACACTGAATCGGGATTTTAGAATTATGTTCTGTAGCATGCCACCTTTAATTTACTGAAGGAATGACCACCATTGCAAGCAATAAATTGTTAACTGTTCACCGTGTGTTTGTTTTAACTTTTTAAAAAAATGTTTTATGCTGATTTGGCACATGGTGCCGATAAATGTGGGCCGCCCTGAACCCGTTCATGGGGAGGTCGGGATATAAATGCAATAAACAAACAAAAAAATAAAATAATGAAGTTTTTCAAGGGAGGGTGCTGTTGTCATCAGTGTCATTATCAGTGGTATCAGGCACCCCCCTCCTCTTTTTTTAAAAAAGGCCCTAAAATATTGTTATAATGCTGTAGCGTTTTAACGACAGTGTAAGCAGGTTCTTTGAATTTTCAGTTTCCATTTTTTTCTATAAAAAGTAAGTCTCTATCCCCTACCAAAGTGGAGATATAAGGAGACAGGCATATATCCATGAAGGAAGAGGATAGAGACTTCCTTTCTCCTTTTTTTTAATGAAAGCTGGGAATTCGGAGGACCTGCTTAAATTATCATTACGATGCTATGGTATGATAGCAAAGTTTTAGGGCCTTTCCCCCCCCCCCTTCAATTGAGATCACTCATCTCGAGGGAGGAGAGGAAGTGGTTTAATTATGACGGCAGCCCAATCCTTGAAAAGTGAGCTGGATGTGGGTGGGACAAAGAAAACCGATGGAAACATTATGAGCTAGGAAAAAGTCGACTCATCATTGACTGCCAGAAAAAACATAAGGGTAAAAGTACTCAGAAAAGAGTTGGGGGAGGGCCCCAGAGGGAAACTAAAAAAAGTGAAAACTAAAAGCACAGAAATGCATGTGGAAATATAGGATAAGCCAAGAGAAGAAGAAGAAGAAGAAGAAGAAGAAGAAGAAGAAGAAGAAGAAGAAGAAGAAGAAGAAGAAGAAGAAGAAGAAGAAGAAGAAGAAGAAGAAGAAGAAGAAGAAGAAGAAGAAGAAGAAATTAGATTTATACCCCGTTTTTCATTTGGAGTCTTAGAGTGGCTTACAGACTCTTCCCCTCCCCACAACAGACACCCTGTGAGGTAGGTGGGGCTGAGAGAGCTCTGACAGAACTATGGCTCGCCCAGGGTCATCCAGCAGCTGCGAGTGGAGGAGTGGGGAATCAAACCCGGTCCTCCCAGATTAGAGTCCACGCACTTAACCACTACACCAAATAGAGACAGCTAGGAAAGTTTTCTCACCCCTCTGTCATGATGAGAGCATGATTTTTGGAGGACAATTTCGTCAGGTCCTTTAAGGAAATGGTTCCTCTGACCTGCTAGCTATTCCCCCCCAATAGTTTCTACAATTTACTCTTCACTACCGTTTCTTGGGGTCGGCACCACGATTTACTTTCCCCCGCTCCGTGACCCATTGCTTTTATCTCTGTGTGGGTGTCAGGAGTCCCCAAACATCATGTGTTATTATATGTTTTTTTTTTTTCCCTGAGGGGGAGGGGGAATAATGGGCATCTTTTCTTTGTTATCACAAGGATGATTGTTATTAATGGAGGGTCGCCCAAAGCAGACAAGGTAATCTGACATCGACCAGCACAGAGGGAATTGCCGACTGCTTTGGGAACAAGATAAGCAGTGTAAGGCCCGAGTCAGGATGACCTTTCTCTCTTCTCAGAAAACCACTCGCTTTCGGAAAAGCTCCCTGCTCATAAATCAACATCAGTCACCCGCCTTTCGGAAAAAGCCCAACGCTTTTCCTACATTTATCATGGTTTAAGGGATTTTGACATGTTGTTCTCTTCTGAATTTAAAAGTTCTCTTGGGGGGGGACTCGGGGGGGGGGAGGAGTCTTTTTCTTCTCCCTTTTCTTCTGTTCAGAAAGCTTCCCAGATAAGCCGCACAACTCCACAGGCGCTCATTTGGATGGAAGGGACGCGCCGTCCTGCCTTGCCAGGGGGATACGCTGAGGTCTGCGGAAAGTTTAACCTTCCTCGGATGGATCCCTCCGGAGGAAAAGAAAGAGAGTCGAAGTTCACAAAGTTAGACGCCGGCTCATAATCACCGCCGATGTCGGACTCATTTGTCATGGAGGACAGCCGAGACAAAGGTTATTTACTGGTAATGAAGATGTGGGTTAGTAGGGGAATGGAGTTTTTCTCCACCCCATCCAATTCTCCTCCCCCGTGAACAGACATGCACCTGTCCAATGATCGGAGACAGCAAGCTGAGGGGGAAAAAAAAGATCTGTGATTTTTAAAAATAGGCTCTTTAACCTTACTTGATTATACCAGAGCGGTGACAGATGTGACCCGTCTTCCCTCAGCCGGGGGACCTGAACAGGGAAAGCCCCAACATCTGAGCTCTCTTCAGTTTCAGGGAATTACAGTGATCTACCCATAAGACTATAGCCCAGAAGAGCCTGATCAGAAGAGCCAGTTTGGTGTAGTGGTTAGGAGTGCTGATTCTAATCTGGGAGAACCGGGTTTGATTCTCCACTCCTCCACTTGCAGCTGCTGGTGTGACTTTGGGTCAGTCACAAGTTCTCTCAGAGCTGTTCTCTCAAGGGCAGTTCTTGGGAGAGCTCTCTCAGCCCCACCTACCTCACAGGGTGTCTGTTGTGGGGAGGGGAAGAGAAAGGAGTTTGTAAGCCACTCTGAAACTCCTTTGGGTAGTGAAGGGCGGGATATAAATTCTATCTCCTCCTCCTCCTCCTCCTCCTCCTCCTCTTCTTCTTCTTCTATCTCAGAAGCTAACCAGTTTCAACCCTGTTAATACTAGGATGAGAGACCACCAAGAAAGTCCAGGGTTCCTAAACGGAGACAGGCAACCGCAAACCACCTGTGTTTGTCTCTGGTCTTGACCTGGTTGGTCCAGGCTAGCCCAGTTTCACCAAATCTCCGAAGCTAAGCATGGTCAGCTCAGGTGAGTACTTGGATGGGCAACTACCAGCCAGTCAGGTGTAGTGGTTAAGTGCGTGGACTCTAATCTGGGAGAACCGGGTTTGATTCCCCCACTCCTCCACTTGCACCTGCTGATGTGACCTTGGGTCAGTCACAAGCTCTGACACAGCTGTCCTTGAAAAAGAGCAGTTTCTGTCGGAGCTCTCTCAGCCCCGCCTACCTCACAGGGTGTCTGTTGTGGGGAAGGGAAGGGAAAGGGAGTTTGTAAGCCACTCTGAGACTCCTTTGGGCAGTGAAGGGTGGGGTATAAATCCAATCTCTTCTCTTGTTGTTGTTGTTGTTGTTGTTGTTGTTGTTGTTGTTGTTGTTGTTGTTGTTGTTGTTGTTGTTGTTGTTGTTGTTGTTGTTGTTCTTCTTCTTCTTCTTCTTCTTCTTCTTCTTCTTCTTCTTCTTCTTCTTCTTCTACCAAGGAAGTCCAGGGCTGCTATGCAGAGGCAGGCAATGGCCAACCACCTTTGTTCATTTCTTGCCTGGAAAATCCTACAGGGCGGTCCTAAGTCAGGTGCCACTTGATGGCACTTTCCATCTCCACCCTATAGGATTATGGTAATCATCACTGACAACAACATCCCAAATGCCACGTATTAATAACATGACTTATCTTGCTTCAACAAGTGATGCTTCTGTCAATACTATCGTTTTTACGTTTGTATTAGAATCACAGAATCACAGAGTTGGAAGGGGCCTCCAAGGTCATCTAGTCCAATCCCCTGCACAATGCGGGAAATTTCCAAATACCTCCGCCTCCCACATCTGCAGTGAACGCTGTTGCGTGCGAGAAGATGACCAAATAAACCTTCAGGATCCTTGGCCAAACTGGCCTGGACAAAAATTGCTTCCAGACCCCAAAGTTTGGTGTCGTGGTTAATTGCGCAGACCCTAATCTGGGAGAACCGGGTTTGATTCCCCACTCCTCCACTCGCAGCTGCTGGATGACCTTGGGCAAGCCATAGTTCTGACAAGAGTTGTTCTTGAAAAAGAGCAGTTTCTGTCAAGAGCTCTCTCAGCCCCGCCTACCTCACAGGGTGTCTGTTGTGGAGAGAGGAAGGGAAAGGAGTTTGGAAGCCACTCTGAGACTCCCTTGGGTAATGAAGGGCGGGGTATAAATCCAATCTCCTCTTCTTCTTCTTCTTCTTCTTCTTCTTCTTCTTTATTCAACTTGTATCCCACCCTCCCAGCCGAAGCAGAGACTGAAAAGTGGACTTTGTCACTTAATATTTTATATTTTTGGTGTAGTAGTTAAGTGCACAGACTCTAATCTGGGAGAACCGGGTTTGATTCCCCACTCCTCCACTCGCAGCTGCTGGATGACCTTGGGCAAGCCATAGTTCTGACAAGAGCTGTTCTTGAAAAAGAGCAGTTTCTGTCAAGAGCTCTCTCAGCCCCGCCTACCTCACAGGGTGTCTGTTGTGGAGAGAGGAAGGGAAAGGAGTTTGGAAGCCGCTCTGAGACTCCCTTGGGTAATGAAGGGCGGGGTATAAATCCAATCTCCTCTTCTTCTTCTTCTTCTTTATTCAACTTGTATCCCACCCTCCCAGCCGAAGCAGAGACTGAAAAGTGGACTTTGTCACTTAATATTTTATATTTTTGGTGTAGTAGTTAAGTGCACAGACTCTAATCTGGGAGAACCGGGCTTGATTCCCCACTCCTCCACTCGCAGCTGCTGGATGACTTTGGGCAAGTCATAGTTCTGTCAGAGCTGTTCTCTCAAGGACAGTTCTGGAAAGAGCTCCCTCAGCCCCACCTACCTGACAGGGTGTCTGTTGTGGGGAGGGGAAGGGAAAGGGGTTTGGAAGCCGCTCTGAGACTCCGAGTGAAGGGCGGGGTATAAATCCAATCTCCTCCTTCTCCTCCTCCTCTTCTTCTTCTTCTTCAAGTGGCCATCAGCATTTCCGTGGGCATGCAAGAAAGGGCCACAAGAACTATGCACTGAGGCAACCCTTCCTGCCCTCCCTCTCATGATTTGTCTAAGTTCACAGGATGAGCATTGCTGTCAGATGATTGCTATAAAGTACAGTTGCCAGGTCCCCCCAGCCACTGGTGGGGGTGAAGGGGGGAGGGTTGCCAGATCCAGGTCAGCAAACTCCCGGAGATTTGGGGAAGGAGCCTGGAAGAGGTCAGAGGCCTCAGTGGGTCACAGTGCCACAGAGTCCACCCTCCAACGCATCCATTTTCTCCAGGGGAACTGAGATCTGTAGTCTGGAGATGAGCTGGAATTCCGGGGGATCCCCAGGCCCCACCTGGAGGCTGGCATCCCTGCTTTGAAGGCTGCAGGTTTTTAAGTTAGACTTGGATGGCCAATGGGTGGGATTTTAATCACGGCGGTTTGTTTCATTTTATTCTTTTCGTAGAATCACAGAGTGGGAAGGGACCTCCGGGGTCATCTAGTCCAACCCCCTGCACAATACAGGGGATTCACAAATACCTCCGCAGTGACCGCTGTCCCACATGCAGAAGATGACAGAAAAAAAACCCAAAACTGTCCAGGATCCCTGGCCAAACTGGCTTGGAGAAGAATTGCTTCCTTTTTGTCGCCGTCATTTTAATGCATCGTTATTTTCACGTCTCTGGTGCTATCGGAATGAATCTTGGAAGGTGCCCCGAGTGCTTGCTTTTAAAATAAAAAAGAGGAAGGCTATGAATATTATAAATGGGAGGGGGTCCTCCACTCGCCGATCCCCGTAGCTCCCCAAGCTCACCATATTCAACGGTCATTTGAATATGGAAGGAGCCATCGAGCCTGTGGCGATTCTGCATCGAGTGATCGTCTTTTTTGCAAACTGTAGTCAAAATTAAATCTATGGCGGGCGTTGTATTCTGCTTTTCTCTGCACTGAGGACCCTGAGTCGCTGGCATTCTTCTCCTGCCCTCCATTCTATTGCACTGGGAACGGTGCACAATAGCTCTGACTGTGGTCAGGTGAAGGTCACCCAGCAAGAGATTATCTGGGCCGGTATTTTCCGATTCCCTTTACATAAGAACATAAGAGAAGCCAATGTTGAATCAGGCCAATGGCCCATCTAGTCCAACACTCTGTCACACAGCGGCCAAAATATACCAGGTGCCATCAGGAGGTCCAGCAGTGGGGCCAGGGCACCAGAAGCCCTCCCACGGCTGCCCCCTCCAGCACCAAGAATAGAGTGCATCACCTGCCCCATACTGAAAGTTCCCATCTATACCCTGTGGCTAATAGCCACTGATGGACTTCTGCTCCATATGCTTATCTAATTCCCTCTTGAAACTGTCCATGCTTGTAGCTGCCACCACCTCCTGTGGCAGTGAACTCCATATGTTAATCACTCTTTGGGTGAAGAAGTATTTCCTTTTATCTGTTCTAACCCGACTGCTCAGCAATTTCATGGAGTGCCCACGAGTTCTTGTATTGTGAGAAAGGGAGAAAAGTACTTCTTTCTCAACCTGCTCAATCCCATTCATAATCTTATAAACCTCGATCATGTCACCCCTCAGCCGTCATTTCTCCAAGCTAAAGAGCCCCAAGCATTTTAACCTTTCTTCATAGGGAAGGTGTTCCAACCCTTTTATCATTCTAGTTGCCCTTCTCTGCACTTTTTCCAATGCTATAATATCCTTTTTGAGATGTGGTGACCAGAACTGTACACAGTATTCCAAATGAGGTCGCACCAATGATTTATACAGGGGCATGATGATACTGGCTGATTTTGGGAGCCGCGGTGTTTCAGTGGTTAAGATGCGGAGCTGCAGACCAGAAGGTCTGTAGTTCGGCAGTTCAAGACCCGAGTGCCGCGTGACGGAGTGAGCTCCCGTCTCTGGCCCAGCTCCTGCCAGCCTAGCCGTTCGAAAGCAAGAAATTGCAAGTAGATAAATAGGCGCCGCTTCGGTGGGAAGGTAACAGCGTTCCGTGCACCTCGGCGTCTAGTTGTGCTGGCCACATGACCACAGAAATGTCTTCAGACAGCTCTGGCTCTTCGGCTTGGAAATGGAGATGAGCACTGCCCCCTAGAGTCGGATTCGACTGGCTTTTGAACAAGGGGAACCTTTACCTATAGGGATGCTATCCTCCAGGTGGGACCTGGGGATTGTGGGGGGCTTCAATGTAAAAAGCAGAGTTAATAAATGTAGCCGAACACTTGTATTAGCCTTTAAACAAGGAAGTTTACTTTACTAATGAGGGAAGGGTAAACTGGGAAATACTAGAAGCAAAACAAAGGATTAATATCCTCTCTGAGCGTTCTACTTACATTTTGACTCTCCGAAGTCTAAACCGCGTGTGTTTGCCCGAGGTGAGAGTTAGAACAAAGAGCCATAAACTGTCTAAGCCTCCACCCCTGGGACCAGTGCTCCCTCTAAGCTGAGTTAGTGTGAGCTAGCTCACAGATTTCTAGCCTCCGGCTCACACATTTTTTTGCCTTAGCTCAGGAAGGCTCCAGAGCAAACTAATTTATGCAGTAGCCAAATCACTCGCTCACAACTTTAATGCCAGCAACTTGCAAAGTAGAATTTTTGCTCATAAGACTCCCACAGTGTAGATGGAGCGTTGCCTGGGACATCTTCTGATCTGTTGATTACCCAGTTGGAGAATCCCAGATCTAACAAATGACTCATTTTAACACCTTGCTCTGGCATGCAAATACATGCATGGTCGGCTATTGGGTCTCTAACTAAACAGTTAGGATATCAGCATGCGTGAACATGTTAATTCTTCCATGACATCAGGGAGGGAACTTGCAAACTCCAACAGGGATCACCTGGAATTACAGCTCCAGTCTACAGAGATCAGTTTCCCCTAAGATGATGCTTTGGAGGGTGGGCACTGTGGGCATTGTACCCCACTGAGGTCCCCATCCTCCCCAAGCTTCATCCCCAAATCTCCAGGGCTTTCCCAACCTGGAGCTGGCAACCCTAGCTCCCAGCTCCTGCCAGTGACCAGAAGGGACTTGGCAACCCGGGCTCCCACAGATGGAAGCGGATTGTTTAGTGTGTGTGATCACAGCTTCGGATAGCCTGTCGAACAAAGTTTGCATCCAGTGGCAACTTTAAGGCCAGCAATGTTTAATTCAAGGTATAAGCTCTGGTGTGCAAGCACACTTCATCAGATACAATGAAATGGGAGTTAGCTGTCCGTACATATAGGTAGAGGGTGGGCAGCAAATTAGCATACAGCACAATGGAGATCTTTAACAGATGCAAGGACCAAACAGGAATGACAAGCTTAGGTTTCCATTGGTTGGTGTTTAATTCTGGGGGCTGGGGGGAACAGAGCGAAGGAAAATATATGTCAGAAACAGTGTTCCCTCTAAGCTGAGTTGCAATTTTTTAGCCTCTGGCTCACACGTTTTTGTCTCAGCTCAGGAAGGGATGGCTCCAGAGCAAACTAATTTATACAGGCCCCGGTCATACGGGCCAGAAAACGTGGGGGGGTGGCGAGGCAGTTCGCCCCAGAGACTCCACAGCTCAGAGGGAGCATTGGTCAAAATCGGAGATTGATGGGGCAGATGTCTCCTGAACTGTGGGGTGCTGAGAGTGTTCTCTGAGGAGTTACGCTTGCCATAAACAGAGTGCCCCGGTGCCAGATCCAGGTTGGGAAAGTCCTGAAGATTTCTGAGTGGAGCCCAGGGAGGACAAGGACGTCAGTAGGGTACAAGGCCATTGAATCCACCCTCCAAAGCAGCCATTTTATCCAAGGGAACTGATCTCTGTAGTCTGGAGATTAGCTGTAATTCTAAGGGATCCCCAGGTCCCACCTGGAGGCTGGCATCCCCACAGCTCTCATGCAAATGTGTGAGGCCCAGCCCTGTAGGTTTGCCAACTCCAGACTGAAAAATTCCTGAAGAGGAGAAGGAGAAGGAGAAGGAGAAGGAGAAGGAGAAGGAGAAGGAGAAGGAGAAGGAGAAGGAGAAGGAGAAGGAGAAGGAGAAGGAGAAGAAGAAGAAGAAGAAGAAGAAGAAGAAGAAGAAGAAGAAGAAGAAGAAGAAGAAGAAGAAGAAGAAGAAGAAGAAGAAGAAGAAGAAGAAGAAGAAGAAGAGGAGGAGGAAGAGGAGGAGGAGGAGGAGGAGGAGGAGGAGGAGGACATTGGATTTTTACCGCACCCTTCACTCGGAGTCTCAGAGCGGCTTACAAACTCCTCCCCCTCCCCACAACAGACACCCTGTGAGGTAAACGGGGCTGAGAGAGCTCTGAGAGAACTGTCCCTGAGAGAACAGCTCTGACAGAACTATGGCTTGCCCAAGGTCATCCAGCAGCTGCAGGCAGGAGAGTGGGGAATCCTACCCGGTTCTCCCAGATTAGAGTCCACGCACTTAACCACTACACCAGTCGTGGAGCCAGAAGGCAGAGTTTGAGGGGAGAGGCCCCTCAACAAGGTATAATGCCACAGATCCCACTCTCCAAAGCCGCCATTTTCTCCAGAGGAACTGATTTCTGTAACCTGACGATCAGTTGTAATTCCAGGAGACCTCTGGCAGTGTTCCCTCTAAGCTGAGTTAGTGTGAGCTAGCCCACTAGTTTCTTAGCCTCCGGCTCACATGTTTTTGTCGTAGCTCAGGAAGGAGGGGCTCCAGAGCAAACTAATGTATGCAGCAGCCCAATCGCTTGCCCACAACTTTAATGCCAGTAGCTCACAAAGTAGAATATTTGCTCACAAGACTCCACAGCTTAGAAGGAGCATTGACCTCCAGCCACCTCCTTCAGGTCGGCGACCTTACCCTGCTCAGAAGTTGGGGGAAAGTTCCTTTCGTTCAGGGAACCCTCGCTGCTCCCCAACTCCCTCTCAAGGATTTTGGGCCCTTCCCCTTCAGTAGCTGCCACCACTTCCTGCTGTTGACCACCTCACTAGTTTAGAGCCCAGAGGAGCGTCAAACCGGGCTGTTTTGGTACCGTTAGCCTCAGCAAGACATGCGGCTGCTCTCTTAAACAGTGCAATATTTATTCCACCATCCGTTTCATCAATCTGTTTATTGCGGGTCAGAGACCCGTCAAGCAGCAACGTTATCATAATACATCCAAATGTTCCCACGAGTTCTCGTATTGTGAGAAACGGAGAAAAAGACTTCTTTCTCGACCTGTTCTGCCCCACGCATAATCTTGTAAATCTTGATCATGTCACCCCTCAGCCATTGTTTCTCCAAACTATAGAGCCCTCCTTTCTAGAGGGTTTTTGTTGATTATGTTTCATTTTGCTGCTACGGAATAGTATGGCTACTCATGTGGAATTCTTCCTGCTCAGTGGCACATAAGAACATAAGAGAAGCCAATGTTGGATCAGGCCAATGGCCCATCTAGTCCAACACTCTGTCACACAGCGGCCAAAATATACCAGGTGCCATCAGGAGGTCCAGCAGTGGGGCCAGGACACCAGAAGCCCTCCCACTGCTGCCCCCTCCTGCACCAAGAATAGAGTGCATCACCTGCCCCAGACTGAGAGTTCCCATCTATACCCTGTGACTAATAGCCACTGATGGACTTCTGCTCCAGATGTTTATCTAATTCCCTCTTGAAACTGTCCATGCTTGTAGCTGCCACCACCTCCTGTGGCAGTGAATTCCATATGTTAATCACTCTTTGGGTGAAGAAGTACTTCCTTTTATCTGTTCTAACCCGACTGCTCAGCAATTTCATGGAGTGCCCAGGAGTTCTTGTATTGTGAGAAAGGGAGAAAAGTACTTCTTTCTCAACCTGCTCAATCCCATTCATAATCTTATAAACCTCGATCATGTCACCCCTCAGCCGCCGTTTCTCCAAGCTGAAGAGCCCCAAGCGCTTTAACCTTTCTTCATAGGGAAGGTGTCCCAACCCTTTTATCATTCCAGTTGCCCTTCTCTGCACTTTTTCCAATGCTATAATATCCTTTTTGAGATGTGGTGGCCAGAACTGTACACAGTATTCCAAATGAGGTCGCAGCGGACTTCCAAAATAATAGGCTCATAATGTACATTTCTCCAGCCTGTAAAACTCATTTCTATAATTAGTTAGTCCCCTTTGACCTCCCCCAAATTATTACTCAGTGTGCAATTCAAAATGAGCCTGCTTCCAGATTCTGCACTGCTTTTGCAACTCCGGGGTTGTCATGCATCAGATTGGGCTAAGATTGCCAGTTCCGAGTGGGGAAATACTTGGAGATTTGGGGGTGGAGCCTGCAGAGGGCGGGGTTTGGGGAGGGGTGGGACCTCATCAGGGTCCAGTGACATGGAGTCCGCCTTCCAAAGCAGCCATTTTTGTTCTCTGTACTCTGAAGATCAGTTGTAACTCTGGGAGATCTCCAACTATCACCTGGACAGATTCCGTTTGAGATACAAGCTGTGCTTACATTACTGTGGAAAAGTGGGTTCCATTTTCAGCCGTAGAACTGAAGAAGATTGCTTCGAAATGTCTGGCATACCTGGGAAGGGCGTTTTCGGCTGTTAGAAGTTTATTTGTGCTTTGGGACGCCCTCTGCTGGTTTTGTAGACTTTGAGGTCTTTGGGACACTATCATATTCAAAGGATACAGAGGAGTCTCTCGTTGGATATTTCCCACTGTCATCAAATTGTATTTTGAATTTGCAAACAGTGTTTTTGAACTGCGACCACCAATTCTAGCCAGTTTGGTGTCGTGGTTAAGTGTGCGGACTCTAATCCGGGAGAACCGGGAGCAGGATTCCAGCAGTCCCTGCTCACTTCTTCAGATACAGCTAGAAAGTGAGTCCATTTGTCCTTAATCTCTTGGAGACCAAAGTGATTTCAGATGCCAAATAACAATAGCAGGCATTGGTAATGAGAGAAGAAACCTAGGTCTCAATTCGGTCCAGGAGAATGCTGCGTGAACTGGCAAAAATCCATTTGAAAAGTGCATTGAAAGTTTAATTTCTAGTATGTGTGTGTGGTCAGAACTGTGTGAGTCAGAATGCTTCACTAGACGGACCACTAGTCCGATCCAGCAGGGCTGTTCTTTGGTTCTTATGTTCTTAATTCTCAGCAGGCAGAGCGATAATCCAGATGTGCAAAAATACCCTCTTCTTCATTTTTTTTCTTTTCCAAACATTGACCTTCATTGTTGGTATTCCAGTTATTATTTCAGCCACAGGGACTTCGCACATCACTACTCGTGACCCATTTATTAAGGGTCTGTAGGTATTTTGATTGTTGAGATGAAATGTCAAATTTGATAAAGATCTGTCTTCTTGCTGTACATTGCACATGTTACTTCCTGCATAAGGGGATGGATGACATGATTGCAGTTCATTAGCTAGGATAGTTCTCTGTTCTGTATACACAGAAATAGTCTCAGTCAGTAACATGGAGGTTCTGTTGGGAACTGCCTTACCCTATTCAGATGGGGTAGTGCTTGCACTGATAAACTCAAGGCAGATCTTGGGAATGTAATTAAATCACACTTTGTCGGTAGACAATCTGACTAATGCACTTGCAAGAAATGCAGTCTTTTAGCTGCCCTTGGTGCAGAAGCTGTGTCCCTTCCTGCTCCTCTACCAAACCGACCCTTACCTCCATAATTCCAAGGCTGGACTACTGCAAAGTGCTTGATACGGGACTCCCCTTGAAAGCAATCCAGATGTTTTAAATGGCACTGGTGCAGCTGCTTATCTACTGTAGAGGTTGGAGGCGTGATCATATCTGGACTCCTTGAATCTAAAGGGAAAGTGAGATGTAAATGTTTTAATAAATGAATAAAAATAAAAAATAGCATCCCATAAGAGAAGCCAATCTGGAATCAGGCCAATGGCCCATCCAGTCCAACACTCTGTCACACAGTGGCCAAAAATACCAGGTGCCATCAGGAGGTCCATCAGTGGGGCCAGGACACCAGAAGCCCTCCCACTGCTGCCCCCTCCAGCACCAAGAATAGAGTGCATCACCTGCCCCAGATTTAGAATTCCCATCTATACCTTGTGGCTAATAGCCACTGATGGACTTCTGCTCCATATGTTTATCTAATTCCCTCTTGAAACTGTCCATGCTTGTAGCTGCCACCACCTCCTGTGGCAGTGAATTCCATATGTTAATCACTCTTTGGGTGAAGAAGTATTTCCTTTTATCTATTCTAACCTGACTGCTCAGCAATTTCATGGAGTGCCCACGAGTCCATCTTACGATGACTCAATTTGCAAGATCTTATATAGAGAGAGCCAGTTTGGTGTCGTGGTTAAGTGCACGGACTCTAATCTGGGAGAACCAGGTTTGATTCCCCACTCCTCCACTTGCACCTGGCTGGCTGAATGACCTTGGGCAAGCCGTAGTTCTGTCAGGTGTTCTCTGAAGGACAGATCTGGAAAGAGCTCTCTCAGCCCCATCTACTTCCCAAGGTGTCTGTTGTGGGGAGGGGAAGGGAAAGGAGTTTGTAAGCTGCTCTGAGACTCCAAGTGAAGGGCAGGGTATCCAATCTCCTCCTCCTCCTCTCCTCCTCCTCTTCTTCTTCTTCTTCTTCTTCTTCTTCTTCTTCTTCTTCTTCTTCTTCTTCTTCTTCTTCTTCTTCTTCTTCTTCTTATCTGGTAGACCAATACATGGCTTGAGACTCACATATCTGTAGGATTGTATCTCTTTACATAAAAGCATAAGAAGGACCCTGCTGGATCAGACCAGTGGTCCATCTAGTCGAGCATCCTGTTTCACGCATTGAGCAACTGGTAACCCCAGAGGGCTAGCAAACAGGACCAAGGCCTTCTACTGATGTTGCCTCCTAACATAGATATTCAGAGGTTTACTGCCTCTGAATGTGGGGGTTCCCTTTAGTCAACACTACCCTGGGCATTGTGGAAAGGTGGGATATATATATATATATTCAATAAACAGGGAAATAGTGCCTAGTAGCCATTGATGGGGGATTGATTGATAGATTAGATTAGATTAGATTAGATTAGATTAGATTAGATTAGATTAGATTAGATCAGATCAGATCAGATCAGATCAGATCAGATCAGATCAGATCAGATTAGATTAGATTAGATTAGATTAGATTAGATTTTAAACCACCCTCCTCCACTAGACAGGGCTCAGGGCAGTGTAAAAATACTGTGTTTTTTTAAGCATGTTAAACAGTGCTGCGGCCTCCTTCTGCAAATATGGCGCAGCCATACTTAAAAGAAATATTCCCATCACAGTAAAAGTCAGGACCCTGCACACTGGTGGATACAAAAGCCAGCCCATATGCAGCTGAATCCTGATTGGGACCAATATTCATTCGAAGAAGGGAGCAAAGGACCTCTTTCCCGACCTGCTCTAGCCCATGCATAATCTTGTAAACCTCGATCATGTCACCCCTCAGCCGTCGTTTCTCCAAGCTAAAGAGCCCCAAGTGCTTGAACCTTTCTGCCAAAAGGAAAAATTGGCTGCCTCAGTTATATTTAATTTTACCGTTAGTTGCTTGATTGAAAAGGTTCTTTGGCCTCCTCCTCTTTTGTTATGTCCTTGGTTCAGCAGGTGCTTGTTTTCTGAAGCAGGGACATTCCAAAGAACCTGGAGCTTTCTACAGCGTAGAACGTGTGGCATTGAGTGGACCGGAGAGAGCCATCACTCTCCCCCAAAATGGCAGTTGGGTGAAAACAGCAGATCTATTGAAATTAACATTGCCGGAACTTCCTGATTTATGAGGAAAGTGTAATTTGTCCGCACAATAGCTGAGAACATGATGGTGGTGATGGATGGAATGTCTGAGAAGGATAACAACAGCTTGTTTTAGATACCAGAGAGACTTCGGGTTGGTCCTGAGACAGAAATGTCAAGCTCTATTTAAAGCTCCGTGGCTGTTTTTGTGTAGTGGATGAAGGGGACGTCAGAGAACTTCAGAACACCAGAAGAGCCCTGCAGAACCAAACCAGCTGTCCATCTAGACCAGCATCCCATCTCACACAGTGGGCAACCAGTTCCTCTGGAGGGCCAAAAGCAGGGAAGAGAAGCCAAGGCATTTACAAGGACAAGAAGAGCCCTGCTGGATCAGACTAGAGGTCCATCTAGTCCAGCATCTTGTTTCACACAGTGGCCAACTGGTTCCTCTGGAGGGCCAACATAAGGCCATAGAGGCTGAGGCCTTCCCCTGATAAGAACCTAAGAAGAGCCCTGCCTGATGATACCAACAGTTCATCTAGTCCAGCCTCCTGTCCCACCCAGTGGCCAACCAGATCCTCTGGAAGGCCAACATAAGGGCACAGAGGCTGATGCCTTCCCCTGATAAGAACCTAAGAAGAGCCCTCCCTGATGATACCAACAGTCCATCTAGTCCAGCATCCTGTCTCATGCAGTGGCCAACTGGTTCCTCTGGAGGGCCAACATAAGGCCATAGAGGCTGAGGCCTTCCTCGATAAGAACCCAAGAAGAGCCCTGCCTGATGATACCAACAGTCCATCTAGTCCAACATCCTGTCCCATCCAGTGGCCAACCAGTTCTTCTGTCGGTCCAACAATAGGGCACAGAGGCCTGTTCTCTGGGATTCAAAGGTTGACAGCCTGATCCTAAACTGTGGTTGGAAGGCACATGGCATGGCATCTTTGCTGAAGCCAAACAGTTTATGGGTTGGGCCAGGGCTTGGGTGGGAGGCCACTTCACATCACTTTGGATTTCATGATGGAAGGAGAGGATGTAGTGATGGCCGCAAGCATAGACAGATTTAAAAGGAGATTCGACAGATTACTGGAGGACAGGTTTTTCAGCTGACTGCTAGTCATAGTGACTAGAGGGAACCTCCATTTTCAGAGGCAGTAAACTTCTGAAGCCCAGTGGCAGGAGAATGTTTCAAGAGGGGATTGTCTTTACGGCCACAACGGGCCTTCTTCCCAGTTCATGTATAAAACAGGAAGTGGGTTTGCATCACTACAGCCAAATATGCCGTTAAGGTGGGGCGGGTTCAGTGCCCCTTCCCTGACTGCATATTTTGTTGTACAAAATTAGAAATTCTTCACCTCCAGCTGAAAAGTGAATGGGACATGTGTGTGTTTGTGTGTGTGTGTGATGTGCTGTCAAGTTCTTCCCAACTTACGGTGACCCTATGAATCAATGACCTCCAAAACGTCCTGTTATTAACAGCCTTGCTCAGGTCTCACAACCTGAGGGCCTCTGGGGCTTCCTTGATCGAGTCAATCTGTCTCCTGTTGGGTTTCCTTCTTTCCCTGCTTCCTTCAACTTTTCCTGGTGTTGTCTTCTCCCAGTGACCCTTGTCTTCTCAGAATGGGAGAAACATACAATAGTCTCAATGTAATGATGTACCTATACCCAGGGCTATTTCTGGGCAGGAACGCACAGGAACGGAGTTCCGGCTGGCTCCCCAGTTGGCGACGCCCAGCAGGAACTCATTAGCATAACAGGCCACACCCAACAGCAGAAACTCATCAGGATTGGCTACATGAGGGGTGTGTGGCCTAACATGCAAAGGAGTTCCTGCTACAGAAAAAAAGCTCCTGGGTTTTGACAACAAACAAGGTAAACAGAATAAGAAGCAAAAAGTGGGTGTGGCTGGATGACCACACTTCTGGCAACATGGGGGGGTGGCCTAATGTACTAATGAGTTGTGTTGTCAGGGTGCTGCCTAATAGGCTAATACATTTCTGCTGTTGGGTGTACCCTATTATGCTAAATGAGTTCTTGTTGGGCTTTTTGTGCAAAAAAAGCCCTGCCTATACCCAGCACATAGAAACCTGAGATTGAGGGGGGAAAGTCTTTAATTTCCACCCTGCAGTTCTCATTTCATGCTCAGCTAATTACTTAGCACATCTTCATTCTACCCTTCTTCGAAGGAGCTGAAGGTACTATAACTGTTTTCCCCTTCCTGCACTTTCCTACTTACTTACTTCTTACTGTTTTCACAACCAGAGTCATAAACAGCAAGCCCTCATCCACAAAAGGAGAGCCTGAAAGTTATTACTGCAATGAAAGTTATCATGTAACTTAACAACAGCCGCCAGAAACGTTGCCGCGCAGAGAGTACTGTGTTGTTCTTTATCTCTGAGTAACCGGGATGATTAAACTTCTGAAGAGAGAAAGTCCTGATTAGATAATGGGGAGATCAGTTCAGCTCTTAGAGCTGAAAATTTGGAGCGGTCAAAAAAAAAAACACGGGTCCACAGAATTGATTTTGCCGTTGCCACAGTTGCAGAGTTGATCTGAATATGGAATCCAACTGGATCTTCCTAACGTCACTGCTGAAGGTGGGGCATCCAGGCATGCAATGCCCCTCTGTACTTCGGAAGAGGTAGCTCAGATACATAGCTCGACATTTTTGTTGGTGGGAGAATGCCTGCTGAAAAAGATGAACACGCTACAGTATGGTGTAGTGGTTAAGTGCATGGACTCTTAACTTGGGAGAACCAGGTTTGACTCCCCACTCCTCCTCCACTTGCAACTGCTGGATGACCTTAGGCAAGCCATACTTCCGACAAGAGCTGTCCTTGAAAGAGTAGTTCTGGAGAGAGCTCTCTCAGCCCCAACAGAGTTGTGGGGAGGGGAAGGGAAAGGAGTTTGTAAGCCGTTCTGAGACTCCAAGTGAAGGGCGGGGTATAAATCCAATCTCCTCCTCCTTCCCCCTCCTCCTCCTCCTCTTCTTCTTCTTCTTCTCAACAATGTACTCTCATAATCAAAGTCCTTCAGATGTTTCTTAATGAGCTGGGTCAGTTCTAGTCTACTCATTGTTTCTGTTGCATCCTGGGTAATGCCCAAACACGATAGTTTATGACCTAGGAATCTGTCCCAATCACCTGTGTGATGGTCCAATTTAAACTAGTCAATCAATCAAACACCTTTTATTGGCATAAAATATTGAAAACAGTTCCCATGATAGTAAAACAATCCCGTACAATTTATGGAAAATAAATAACCCTAAAACCATTATAAAAATATGCCGAATTTATATAAGCTTAAGTTATAACAGGAGCTGCGGTGGCTCAAGTGGTTAAGACGCTGAACTGCAGGCTGTGGAAGGTCAGTAGTTCAGCAGTTCGAGACCCAGGTGCCGCAAGACGGCGTGAGCTCCCGTCTCTATTTCCAGCTCCTGCCAACCTAGCAGTTCGAAAGCAAGAAATTGCAAGTAGATAAATAGGTACCACTTCGGTGGGAAGGTAACAGCATTCCGTGCACCTTGGTGTTTTGTCATGCCGGCCACATGACCGCGGAAACGTCTTCGGACAGCGCTGGCCCTTCGGCTTTGGAACGGAGATGAGCACCGCAACCCTAGAGTCAGATTCGACTGGCTTTCGAGCAAGGGAACCTTTACCTTTACCTTTAAGTTATAACAGGCTAAAATTTGGCCCCAGAGAACCCAGATCATGGAAAATGTTTAAATTCTAAAACCTTTAAAATTAGATTTAACATCTCGTGACCTCAGTTAAAATGATCAGGAACATTCTTCCATTTTATAAGACCATAAAGGCACTTGGTGGTCAATTTAAACTAGTCCAAGGAGGCTTGATTCTGGGTTTGATTTTAGGATCCCAGTTGTCAGACCGAATGCCTTTCCCCAGGCCTTTGCTTCAAAGGACGTGTAGGAATCTTAAGAGTGGTCTATCGATGTTGTCTGTTACTGCCAGGACTATTTTTGGGCTGGAACGCACAGGAGCGGCGTTCCGGCTGGCTTCTGAGTTGGCTGCGCCTACAGCCTCCCCCTCCTCGGGTTCCCCAGGGACCTTGCAAGCTGTGGGGTGCTGGGGGAAGCCAAGCCGATCCAGAAATTGCCTTACATAAGAACATAAGAACATAAGAGAAGCCAATGTTGAATCAGGCCAATGGCCCATCTAGTCCAACACTCTGTCACACAGCGGCCAAAATATACCAGGTGCCATCAGGAGGTCCAGCAGTGGGGCCAGGGCACCAGAAGCCCTCCCACTGCTGCCCCCTCCAGCACCAAGAATAGAGTGCATCACCTGCCCCAGACTGAGAGTTCCCATACATACCCTGTGGCTAATAGCCACTGGTGGACTTCTGCTCCATATGTTTATCTAATTTCCTCTTGAAACTGTCCATGCTTGCAGCTGCCACGACCTCCTGTGGCAGTGAATTCCATATGTTAATCACTCTTTGGGTGAAGAAGTATTTCCTTTTATCTGTTCTAACCCGACTGCTCAGCAATTTCATAGAGTGCCCACGAGTTCTTGTATTGTGAGAAAGGGAGAAAAGTACTTCTTTCTCAACCTGCTCAATCCCATTCATAATCTTATAAACCTCGATCATGTCACCTCTCAGCCGTCGTTTCTCCAAGCTAAAGAGCCCCAAGCATTTTAACCTTTCTTCATAGGGAAGGTGTTCCAACCCTTTTATCATTCTAGTTGCCCTTCTCTGCACTTTTTCCAATGCTATAATATCCTTTTTGAGATGTGGTGACCAGAACTGTACACAGTATTCCAAATGAGGTCACACCAATGATTTATACAGGGGCATGATGATACTGGCTGATTTGTTATCAATTCCCTTCCTAATAATCCCCAGCATAGCGTTGGCCTTCTTTATTGCAGCTACACATTGTGTAGACATTTTCAGCGAGTTATCCACTACGACTCCAAGATCTCTCTCTTGGTCCGTCTCTGCCAGATCAGACCCCATCAATGTGTATTTATATTTAGGATTTTTGGCTCCAATGTGCATCACTTTGCACTTGGCCACATTGAACCCCATTTGCCACGTTGACGCCCACTCACCCATCCTCAACAGATCCCTTTGGAGTGCCTCACAATCCTCCCTGGTTTTCACCACCCTGAACAACTTTGTGTCATCTGCAAATTTAGCCACATCACTGCTTACTCCCAATTCCAAATCGTTAATAAACAAGTTAAAAAGCATCGGACCGAGTACTGATCCCTGTGGTACCCCACTGCTTACCACCCTCCACTGAGAAAGTTTCCCATTTATACTCACTCTCTGTTTCCTATTTATAAGCCAGTTTTTGATCCACAAGAGGACTTGTCCTTTTATCCCATGACTATTGAGCTTACTTAGGAGCCTTTGATGAGGAACTGTATCAAAAGCTTTCCGGAAGTCAAGGTAAATAATATCTATTGGGTCCCCCTTGTCCACATGTTTGTTCACTCCTCAAAAAACACTAACAGGTTAGTGAGACAAGATCTTCCCTTACAGAACCCAGAGGGAAGCCTTCCTTCCCTCGGGTTCCCCATGCATCCTGCAAGCCACGGGGCACCTGGGGAAGCCAATCCTGGGAGGGAGCTGTGCTGTTGGGGTGTGGCCTGTTATGCTAATGAGTTCCCGCTGGGCTTTTTCGACAAAAAAAAAAGCCCTCATTGCTGCTCTGATCCAAACCCAGCCAGAAGTTCTCCCTGCACTAACAACCCTGTGAGGTAGCTTAGACTGTGAGAGAATGGCCCAGGGTCACCCAGCAGGAGATCAGATTGTTTATTTCATGAATTAATTCATTGATACCCTGCCTTTTCTCCCCCAATGGGGACCCAAAGAGGCTTACCTCACTCTCCTCTCCTTGATTTCATCCTCACAACAGCCCTGTGAGATAGGTTAGGCTGAGAGGGTGTGACCAGGGTTCCCTCTAAGCTGAGTTAGTGTGAGCTAGCTCACAGTTTTTTAGCCTCCAGCTCCCATGTTTTTGCCTGAGCTCGGGAAGGACAGCTCCAGAGCAAACTAGTGTACGCAGTAGCCAAATCGCTCACTCACGACTTTAATGCCAGGAGCTCACAAAGTAGGAGTTTTGCTCATGAGACTCCAATTTTACTCAGTGAGTTTCTACGGTATAAGTGAGGATTCGAACCTTGGTCTCCCAGATGCTAATCCCGGCACTCTTAACCACTACTCCACACTGGCTCTCAGTGGCATCAAAGGAGGAGAAGAAGAAGAAGAGATTGGATTTATACCCCGCCCTTCACTACCCAAAGGAGTCTCAGAGCGGCTTACAAACTCCTTCCCCTTCCCCTCCCCACAACAGACAACCTGTGCAGTAGGTGGGGCTGAGAGAGCTCCAACAGAAACTGCTCTTTTTCAAGAACAGCTGTGCCAGAACTGTGGCTTGCCCAAGGTCATCCAGCAGGTGCAAGTGGAAGAGTGGGGAGTCAAACCCGGTTCTCCCAGATTAGAGTCCGCGCACTTAACCACTACACCAAACTGTCTCTCAAAGCTTCCTGCTGAACTAAGGTAAAGGTAAAGGTTCCCTTGCTCGAAAGCCAGTCGAATCCGACTCTAGGGTTGCAGTGCTCATCTCCGTTTCCAAGCCGAAGAGCCAGCGCTGTCCGAAGACATTTCCGTGGTCATGTGGCCGGCATGACTAGACGCCAAGGCGCACGGAACGCTGTTACCTTCCCACTGAAGTGGTACCTATTTATCTACTTGCAATTTCTTGCTTTCGAACTGCTAGGTTGGCAGGAGAACCTGCTGAACTAGGAAACCGCATATGCTGGCAACTCAGCAGCCCTGTCCACAGACAATGCTGGCCGTGTCTTCATATGTCTGTAGAACGACTAACCATGAATCTCAGTCCATCTTGTTGGACAGAACTGCTTGTCAGCTTTCACTGGCAGTCTTTAAGCAGCGGCTGGGCAAACCCTTGTCAGGGATGCTCTAGGCCAAAGGTGTCAAACATGCAGCCGGGGGCCAGATCAGGCACCCAAAGGTCTTCTATCAGGCCCGCGGTGGAACTGGCTGTCTTCTGCTGCTTCTTCCAGTTCTGCTGCTGCTGCGTCATCGTAGGTTTGCAGCTTACAGATACACACCTGAATGGCATATACTCAAGACTGCAACAGCACAGACGTTTTGATGCAAGAATTCAGAGCGAGAGGTGACAAGTTATCAGACACTGTTAAATAAACAAAATATTGCAAGAGTGCTAATGTTTTAAGCATGTTTTTATTTTAAGTTAAAAAAACCACCTTTGTGTGTCCTTTATAAAGTTTATGGCTGAGTACAGACTGGCAGTTTGCTCCGGTAGGGGCCGACAATGATCCTATCCCGGAGTAAATGGGGCGTTCACACAGGCACATCTGCCTGGCATCCCCCACCCTTAGCCAACCCGTGCTGTTGCGCTTCACACCCGGATTAAAAAGATACCTGATAAAACCCATAGCAAATTCGAAAGCCCGCGTGTGTCACGCGTTTCTCCACTTCCGGGGAGTCTGAATGCACAGACAAAAAGCCGGGAGCAACCCGCGTTGGGCAGAAGGCAGCAGCAGTGTGATTGGCTGTGCTCCGCTCCACTGCCCAATGCGGTGCCGGCACTGCGGGGTCCTCCCTCAATTGGCAAAATGCGCTTATGCGCATGAGCGCATGGGTACATGAGCGCATGGGTGCTCATGCGCACATACACCCATACACCCACAGTCGAATTAATGGGGAAACGGCGAATATAGCACGCCTCCAGCGCAGCAGTCTGAACGCTCCCGCATGCCTCCGTCCCGTATCTTCCGGCAGCGGCCCCCACTATGTGAACGGGAAAACCCGGGATAGTTTATTCCGGGGCTTTTTTGCTACGACTGGCTACCAGAGCAAACTGCCAGTCTGTACTCAGCCTATATCTCTATTACCTGGCATTACCTTTTATGACACACATGGCCCAGCCCAACGAGGTCTCATTTATGTCAGATCCGGCCCTCATAACAGATGAGTTTGACACCCCTGCATTGAACAGGGGGCTGGACTAGATGTCCTCTATGGCCCCTTCCAACTCTGCGATTCTACGATTCTTTCCCTGGGAGTCAGGAGGTCCTTTTGACTTTCAAAACAACTCGATCGCCTGCAATGGCACTGCAGAGATATTCAGACAGAAAGAAAAAAAAAACCCTTCTTCTGCTCCTTGAGGGTCTCCCAGCCCAACTGGAGCCCAACAAAACCCAGCTCGTTTCTTTGTTTTTATTGCTCAGTTCCATTTCAAAGATGCTGAGCGCGGTTACGGAAACTCCCCGTTGTATTTTGGCTGACCAGATGGCTGAAGGGCCGTGATTGCTCCCTTTCTCGTAAACGGAGTGTTTTTCTGCAAACATTAACACGGCAATATCTTCTTCTCTTTTTTTCCCCAGGATCTATTAAACTGTCGAGAGTTAGATGGTGGCAGGTATGCGCGACTGCCGGGCGGAAGATGCTTTTGAAATCCTCGGCTTTTGTCCTTAAAATGTGTGCCGAAATGAGGGTGCCTCGGGAGACAAATTATAATAAAACACTTCCCTCCGTGCCTGGGGTTTGGCGGTGCCCCCGAGATGCGCTTTAGTTAGGAATGGAAACTCGTCGGCTGTGAAACGTCTTTTAACTTTCCTTATGATGTGTGGGGCTGAATCGGTCGGGGTAGCATAATTAATCGCTCTCCTCCACGTGAGCGCGATCTCGCATCCTCGGAGAAACACACTTCCATCGCAGCTCAAACATCTCCACAAAACAAGCTGTCTTCAGGCCGAGCAACACAATTAGGCCAAGCAAACGACAAGAACAGAACGAGAGCCGTTATGCCAACGCTGTGGCCAAGGCTGGCTAAATATGGCCTCCTGCTGGTGGGTACTTAGGCCTCCATTTACCCACCCAGGGTAGGGAAGTACCAGCCCCAGAGCCAATTCCCCACCCCTGAGGAAATGAGAAGCATGAGGAAAAAAATGGCCACCACATAGTGTTGCTCTAGGAATTTCCCCAGTCTCTATGGTAGACCACAGAGAGAAGGGGAGGCAGCCTAGAGTACCACCCAGAAGTGACATCACCTCTTCTCAAAATTCCACTCTCCCCAGGCACCGCCCCCCACCCCAATCTCCTGGCAGTTGTTGAGGTGGTGTTGGGAACCTGGTGGGAGAGGGACTGCAGCTCAGTGGTAGAGCCTCTGCTTGGCATGCAAAAGGCCCCAGGTTCAATCCCCGGCATCTCCAGTTAAAATGATCAGGGAGTAGGTGATGTGACAGACCTCTGCCTGAGACCCTGGAGAGCCACTGCCAGTCTGAGTAAACAAAACTGATCTTGATGGACCGATGGTCTAATTCAGTATAGGACAGCTTCATGTATGATGTGTCACGTGTCAATCTTTGTGGGTCCTGATTTGCTTGAGTGAGCAGAGGCGGCTTTCTCACATGCTTTTTATCCCCATCGGCACTGCCAGTTTAGTGTAGTGGTTAAAAGCGGCCGACTCTAATCTGGGAGAACCGGGTTTGATTTCCCCATTCCTCCACATGCAGCTGCTGGGGTGACTTTGGGTCAGTCACAAGTTGTCTCAGAGCTGTTCTCTCAAGAGCAGTCCTCGAAAGAGCTTTCTCAGCCCCACCTACCTCACAGGGTGTCTGTTGTGAGGAGGGGAAGAGAAAGGAGATTGTAAACTGCTCTGAGACTCCTTTGGGTAGTGAAGGGCAGGGTATAAATCTAGCCTCTTCTTCTTCTCTTCTACTGGCAGATCTAAAAGTGCATGAAATGTTTTGATTCATCCAGACCCAAGCAGATTTTAATAGTTTACAGAAAAATGGGAAGGGAAGGATCCTGAATTGTGCCAACTGTTTTACTTCCACGTATAGCTGCTGTAAGGAGCTGCGGTGGCTCAAGTGGTTAAGACGCTGAACTGCAGGCTGTGGAAGGTCAGTAGTTCAGCAGTTCGAGACCCGAGAGTGCCGCATGACGGAGTGAGCTCCAGCCAACCTAGCAGTTCCAGCTCCTGCCAACCTAGCAGTTCGAAAGCAAGAAATTGCAAGGAGATAAATAGGTACCACTTAGGAGGGAAGGTAACAGCATTCCATGCACCTTGGTGTTTAGTCAAGCTGGCCACATGACCACGGAAACGTCTTCGGACAGCACTGGCTCTTCGGCTTTGAAACGAAGATGAGCACCACAACCCTAGAGTTGGATCTGACTGGCTTTTGATCAAGGGAACCTTTACCTTTACTATAGTTGCTGTGATTTTTCTTCCCAAGGCCACCTATACAGATCCGGCTGGCTGTTCACTGTCCACCTCCAAAAGGTGCTACAAGAGGTGGGGGGGAATTAGCAGGGAAACAGCTGCCTTTCGGTACATCAATTCCTTCATTGTTAAGATCAAAACAATTAGGGGAGAAGCCAGAGAGGAGAGAAGCGCTAATTAAACAGCAATCCTGGTGTGGTATACCTCTCCCCCCGCTGCCTATGGATTAGACCTGTCACCAAAGAAAAATGTTGCTTCTTTCTTTTGAGACCTTTTCCGCCCTTTCATTGAGAGAGGGGGAAATAACCCCCAGTGCGTTTCGGGGCTACAAAATAAACCGACAGATGGCTTTGCGAGAGAGGGTGACATTCCATCAACCGCAAAGGTCAAAGGAGATGGCTGGCAGCGTGCTTGAGAGATGCTTATAGTCTGTCGGCGAAGATATGGAAAGAGGGATTCCATCTCTAGCCTGGCGGTCCTCTTCACCCCAACTCAAGCCCTCGCGCGCTACCGGTGGACGTAGTTAAGAACATAAGAACATAAGAGAAGCCAATGTTGAATCAGGCCAATGGCCCATCTAGTCCAACACTCTGTCAAACAGTGGCCAAAAATACCAGGTGCCATCAGGAGGTCCAGCAGTGGGGCCAGGACACTAGAAGCCCTCCCACTGCTGCCCCCTCCAGCACCAAGGATAGAGTGCATCACCTGCCCCAGACTGAGAGTTCCCATCTATACCCTGTGGCTAATAGCCACTGATGGACTTCTGCTCCATACGTTTATCTAATTCCCTCTTGAAACTGTCCATGCTTGCAGCTGCCACCACCTCCTGTGGCAGTGAATTCCATATGTTAATCACCCTTTGGGTGAAGAAGTATTTCCTTTTATCTGTTCTAACCCAACTGCTCAGCAATTTCATGGAGTGCCCATGAGTTCTTGTATTGTGAGAAAGAGAGAAAAGTACTTCTTTCTCAACCTGCTCAATCCCATTCATAATCTTATAAACCTCGATCATGTCACCCCTCAGCCGTCGTTTCTCCAAGCTAAAGAGCCCCAAGCATTTTAACCTTTCTTCATAGGGAAGGTGTTCCAACCCTTTGATCATTCTAGTTGCCCTTCTCTGCACTTTTCCCAATGCTATAATATCCTTTTCACTCTGCTCTCATTTCAAACAATGGCATCGGCATGATCCGGTGGCAGATCAGCCCAAGAGACTAACGTCTGGGGTGTATGTGGCCAAGGCCCTGCTGAGAATCTAACTCCTGAGTATGTGCTTATGTTTATTGCAGTCAAAGACCATAATACAGTGAACAGGGTTCATGGAACAGCTGTCAGAATAAAATAATATATCTTGCGGCAGTGTATGTTATCAAGCACTAAAAAATCAAAACATTAAAATATTTACAAATTCCGATACAATTCAGATAAAATCAAACCCAGCCCGTTAGTTATGGCCCCTCCACTTTCTCCTAACACAATAGGCTAACCAACCAAATTTGAGAGCCAGTTTGGTGTACTGGTCAAGTGCGTGGACTCTAATCTGGGAGAACCGGGTTTGATTCCCCACTCCTCCACTTGCACCTGGCTGGATGACCTCGGGCAAGCTGTAGTTCTGATAAGAGCTGTTCTTGAAAAAGAGCAGTTTCTGTCGGAGCTCTCTCAGCCCCACCTACCTCACAGGGTGTCTATTGTGGGGAGGGGAAAGAGAAGGGGAAGGAGTTTGTAAGCTGCTCTAAGACACCTTTGGATAGTAAAGGGCGGGGTATAAATCCAATCTCTTCTTCTTCCTCCTCTTCTTCTTAGCCGACATATGAGTTATATTTGGATTTTTATCTGCCAACATAATTGAGAGGAGAGTCCCCCCCTACCACTCCCTGGATATGACTTTATAATGGGATCTATAAATATCTCTCTATTGTGCTGGTATAATCTACAGTCAAAAAAACACATGTTCCAGAGTTTCTTCGCCCTTTCCACAAACACATTCTCTTTGTGTGGTTTTATTATATCCGGCTTCTAAAATGGCAGAGGGCAAAGCGTTGTATCTTAAGATTGTAAAAATCCTTCTGTGTTTGGCGTTCTCTCAAGTTTTGACAGATGATCCCAACACTGGCTTACTGCAAGTGGCTAGTTCAGAGAAAGGATTCTTAATTTTACTCATTTGGATCTGCAGTTCCATATCTAAAACTCTTTGCCTTATAACTGATTTGGCCTGTCAATATCCCAAGGAGCGTATAAATTGTTCAGTGAGGCCATAGTAAGTCCAGTTTGTCTTCTAATTTTTTTTCTCTCCGTAGAGTTAGACACTTATCTTGCATCACAAGCTGGATAAGGCCAATAGGCAAAAAGATCAATTTTAACTCCTGAGTATGCAAGGACTTTCTGTGAAAAACAATAGCAGTCATTCACTTAACACTGGAGGGAAAAAATGCCGTTTCTCTGCCAGGCCGTTCTTAAATGTAGCGGAAATCAAAGAGGAAGGGGCGCCAGTGTACAAAGACAGGAGCGAAGCACAAAAGCCAGTGGTTGAACATCAACGATAGATATATAATGATATAGAATAACAATTCAGTAAACAGAAATATTTTTTGGTTTAGCATAGGAAAAGGAGTACGACAAGGATGTATATTGTCACCTTGCTTATTTAATTTATATGCCGAGTACATCATGCGAAATGCTGGCCTGGATGAATCACAAGCTGGAGTTAAGATTGCTGGGGAAAAGATCAATAACCTCAGATATGCAGACGATACCACTCTGATGGCAGAAAGTGAAGAGGACCTAAAGAGTCTCTTGCTCAGGATGAAAGAGGAGAGCGCAAAAAGTGGGCTTGAAGCTCAACATCAAAAAAACTAAGATCATGGCATCTGGCCCCATCACTCCTTGGCAAATAGAAGGGGAAGTCGTAGAAGTAGTGACAGACTTCACATTCCTGGGATCCCAGATCACTGCAGATGGTGACTGCAGCCATGAAATTAAAAGACGCCTGCTCCTTGGGAGGAAAGCGATGGCAAACCTAAACAGCATGATAAAAAGCAGAGACATCACCTTGACAACAAAAGTCCGCATGGTCAAAGCAATGGTATTCCCTGTAGTAATGTATGGCTGCAAGAATTGGACTATAAGGAAGGCCGAGCACCAAAGAATAGATTCTTTTGAACTCTGGTGCTGGAGAAGACTCTTGAGAGTCCCTTGGACTGCAAGGAGATCAAATCAGTCAATCCTAAAAGAAATCAACCCTGATTGTTCCCTGGAAGGCCAGATCCTGAAGCTGAAGCTCAAATACTTTGGCCACCAAATGAGAAGGGAGCATTCACTGGAGAAGACCCTGATGCTGGGAAAGATTGAAGGTCAAAGAAGAAGGGGACGGCAAAGGATGAGAGGGTTAGACAGTGTCATCGATGCAACGAACATGAAATTGAGCAAACTTCAGCGGACAGCGGAAGACAGGAGGGCCTGGCGTGATCTGGTCCATGGGGTCGCGAAGAGTCGGACTCGACTGTGCGACTGAACAACAACAACAAACAGAAATATCACAATAATGGCCAAGGTGTAACCGGAATACAAAAACAATAAGGAATAAAGTCCCAAATATTTCACTCTGCCTCACTCCAGTTGTGTTCTAATCTCATAGTCCAATTTGACGTGCATTTCATCATGGAGTGGACATTCATGAATTCCATAAGCCGTAGAAAGCCATTTGACACGTAGTCCGGGTGCAAGCTGCCGTGTGTCAGGTATTTCTTATTCAAAAACCAATAGGCTATAGTGGGACCCAATCTCAGTGGAAGGCACATACAAAGCCAGTATAATTAATCATGAAGGATAATGGGACTCAAAACGCAGCAGTTTGCACCCGGACTATGCACCAGTCTGAGTGGACAACACTGATCTTGATGGACCGGTGGTCTGATTCAGTAGACAGGAGCTTCATGTGTGTTCATGTGTGCATTCATGCACGTTCCAATGCTCATGCGATTTTTAAAGAATCTTCTAGAACAGAATTGACTGTCGCCATTTGGATCTCACATTTCGACAAGAAACAAATGATATTTTTTCCCCCTCAGATCATTTTTATTTCCGCTTCTTCTCATACGAACATAAAAAGCTGCTTAGATCTGTGGTCTATCTAGCTCGATGTTTCCTCCTCTGACACATGGGGCCTCCACAGGGTCCCAAACAGAAACGAGGTCTTGACAACTAAGCAGGGCTCTTTTTGTAGCAGGAACTCCTTTGCATATTAGGTGACACACCCCTAATGTAGCCAATCCTCCAAGAGCTGACAGTAGCCCCTGTAAGAAGAGCTCTGTAAGCTCTTGGAGGATTGGCTACATTAGGGGGGGTGTCACCTAATATGCAAAGAAGTTCCTGCTACAGAAAGAGCCCTGCAACTAAGAGTCAAGTTTAGGGTTCCAACCTCCTGGTAGGGACCAAAAAACCCCTCCCCAAATTACAACTGATCTCCAGCCTGCACAGATCAGTCCCCATGGAGAAAATAGCTGCCTTGGAAGGTGGACTCTGTGGCATTGCACCCCACTAATGTTCCTGACTGAGGTACATCTCCAATCTCCACCCTCTCAGGCTTAGGCCCATAGCCAGGATTCTGTGGCTTGTGGGGCAATTTTTTTTTTCTGGTGGGGCTGAAGTTCTCAGTGCCGAAAGAAAAGCCATTGAGCCAATGGAAAGCTGTGACCAGGATGGATCTCTCTGAACTGCAAGCTGTCAACCACTTTAGATGACAGTTCTCAGCTGCTGCAAGTTAATCACATCTGCCAGCCTAAGCAACAATTCTGAGAACAAGTGGGGGTGATGACTTCTGTAGTTGAGAAAGCTAACACTTAGGCAGGAAAACTCCCTTAAAGGAGACCAGTTTCTTCAGACAGAGTTAGAAGGGATCCTAGAGGTCACCTACTCCAACCCCCTTGCTCAGTGCGGGAATTAGTCAACTACAGCGTCCCACTTTGCTTAAAGGAGCTGACGCCTTTTTAAAAAAATGTTTTAAACCAGTTGAAAAAAAGCATTTACAGGAAAAATTCTTGTGGGGCTGTGCCTTTAACTGTGTGAGCCAGTTTGGTGTAGTGGTTAAATGAGCGAACTCTAATTGGGAGAAACAGGATTGATTCCCCACTCCTCCACTCGCAGCTGCTGGATGACCTTGGGCAAGCCATAGTTCTGGCAGAGCTGTCCTTGAAAGAGCAGTTTCTGTCAGAGTTCTCTCTCACCCCGCCTACCTCACAGGGTGTCTGTTGTGGGGAGGGGGAGGGAAACGAGTTTGTAAGCCACTCTGAGATGCCTTTGGGCAGTGAAGGGCGGGGTATAAATCCATTCTTTTCTTCTTCTTCTTCTTCTTCTTCTTCTTCTTCTTCTTCTTCTTCTTCTTCTTCTTCTTCTTCTTCTTCTTCTTCTAGGGGGCAGAGCCCCCGAAAGCTCCACCATAGCTACGAGCCTGCCCAGGCTCCACCCCAACTCTCCAGAAACTTCCCAAGCCAAAGTTGGCAACCCTGCAGTTCCAGCAAAGAACGCTCTTTGATCTTTATCAGTTACTAAATAAGATTAAAGCGGAATCTCTGAAACATGCCTCAGAGGGTAGCTCTCTTGATCCGCGGGAGAACCGCTGGATTGAAGGCCAGCAACACCTTAGCGACAGACAAAGATTTGCAGGGCAGGCGGCTTTTGAGAGTCGAAGCTCCTTTCATCTTTGCAAAACGAAGCTACTGGAGAGGAATTGGATCAAATCCTGCAGGGTGCTGATGGCCCCCTCATTTCTCATTAGAATTAGCAGAAACTGCATGCCGAAGAAGCGCTCGGAATAGCTGCTGAAGAGCTGTAAGAACAGCTTTAATTTGGCTTTGCCTTCGGCGGGCTACAAATCAGCTTAAGGGGATGAGAGCGCCGGCAACGTGTTGTGTCACTGGATAAAAGCAAAGCATTTATTTTAACTAAAATTTGTTTCCGTGCATTCAGAGGGGGGAACAAAATGCTCAGATCTGATCTTTCTTTCCCACAACACCCTCGACTTGTTGGAGGTGCCGGAATCGGAGAGGGGAACGGCAAAGAATGAATAGGCTGCGATATTCCGAGGCTGAGAGCCAGTTTGGTGCAGTGGTTAGGAGTAATGGATTCTAATCTGGGAGAACCGGGTTTGAGTCCCCACTCCTCCCCATGCAGCTGCTGGAGTAACCTTGGGTCAGTCACAAGTTCTCTCGGAGCTGTTCTCTCAAGAGCAGTCCTTGAAAGAGCTCTCACAGCCCCACCTACCTCACAGGGTCTCTGTTGTGGGGAGGGAAAGGGAAGGAGAATGTAAGCCCCTCTGAGACTCTGAGTGAAGGGCAGGGTATAAATCCAACCTCCTCCTCCTCCTCCTCCTCTTCTTCTTCTTCACCCAAAGAGTGATTAACACATGGAATTCACTGCCACAGGAGGTGGTGGCGGCTACAAGCATGGACAGCTTCAAGAGGGAATTGGATCAACATATGGAGCAGAGGTCCATCAGTGACTATTGTTGTTGTTCAGTCGCACAGTCGAGTCCGACTCTTCGCGACCCCATGGACCAGATTGTGCCAGGCCCTCCTGTCTTCTGCTGTCCACTGAAGTTTGCTGAAGTTTGCTCAATTTTATCAGTGACTATTAGCCACGAGGTTTAGGTAGGGACTCTGGGGCAAGTGAGGCTCTGTATTCTTGGTGCTTGGGGGGTCAACAGTGGGAGGGCTTCTAGTGTCCTGGCCCCACTGTGGGACCTCCCAAGGGCACCTGGTGTTTCTGGCCACTGTGTGACAGAGCATTGGACTAGATGGGCCTTTGGCCTGATCCAGCATTGACTTCTCTTATGTTCTTATGTTCTTCTTCCTCCTCCTTCAAACCTAGGGTTGCCAACCTCCAGGTAGAACCTGAAGATCTCCCAGAATTCCCTCTGAATCTCTATCGGACTATCTACAAGTTCTCTCCCTGATGCCGGCAGGATAAAAATCAAATTAATAAACAAACAAACAAACACCCAAGCTACCTGTTCCCGAAATCCTTCTCTGCATGCCTGAAGCATAGTCTGTTCTCCTTGGCTTCCTCGCACACTGGCAGGGAGGATCAGCGCTTTCTCCTGAAGTACTACCTCGCCCAGCCGACAGCAGGCCGTGGATGGGGGGTGTGTGTTTGAATCCCGATTAGCCATGCTTTGAAAACACGCCCGCCAGCCGTGCCAACACTCTGTGACACTTCAGCGCTGATGGATGCTTGTTTTGCCGCTAAATTGTAGATGTTGAGCATAATCAAGGTGCACAAACATTCGCAGCGGCAACTGGGGGAGCGACGCCTTTGGAGCCCAGCCATCGTTCCTAGGCAAATAATAATGGGAAGCGGTTTCACCATTCGCTGGGCACAGCATGCCGGGGGAGGCAGGCTGCCTTCCAAACACCGCCGTCCTCTCTTTTTTTGTTGTTCCACCTTCCAGTCCCTTTATTTCATTATTGATGGGCTCCCCGAACAGATTGACTCGCCAGATTATCCGGTCTGCCTCTCTTCTTTCTAAAAAAAAAAAAGGCACCCCCTGTGGAGATAAAACAACCGGTCTTTCGGTTTATCGAGGTTCAAGGCACCTGTTCTGTCAATCTCCCCCGGGATGGGGGTAGGGTTGGACATTTTTTATCAGATCGTCCCATCTGACAGCTTGTCAGAGCTTTCTGGGGAGTGCCCCTTTTCCCCCAACTAATAGATTTCTTTGCCTTTTTTGTCTTCTGGCTCACAGCCCAATCTTGTCTGCTATAAATGGCTTTTGAAGAAAGGGAGAGAGAGAGGGAGGGAGAGAGAGGCTTGTATACAAGCACTGTGTTCAGAAGAAGAAGAGGAGGAGGAGGAGGAGATTGGATTTATACCCCGCCCTTCAGTACCCAAGGGAGTCTCAGAGCAGCTTACAAATTCCTTTCCCTTCCCCTCCCCACAACAGACACCCTGTGAGGTAGGTGGGGCTGAGAGAGCTCTGACAGAAACTGCTCTTTTTCAAGAACAGTTGTGCCAGGACCAGGGCTATTTTGGGGCAGGAATGCACAGGAATGGAGTTCGAGCTGGCTCCTGAGTTGGCCATGCCCAGCAGGGACTCTCATTAGCATAACAGGCCATACCCAACAGCAAAAACTCATTAAGATTGGCCACATGAGGGGTGTGTGGCCTAGCATGCAAAGGAGTTCCTGCTACAAAAAAAAAGCCCTGGGTCTTGACAACAAACAAGGTAAACAGAACAAGAAGCAAAAGGTGGGTGTGGCTGGATGACCACACTTCTGGTAACATGGGGGTGTGGCATTATATGGCAATGAGCTGTGCTGTCGCGGGTATGGCCTAACATGCTAATGAGTTTCTGCAGATGGGTGTGGTGTATTATGCTAATGAGTTCCTGCTGCGCTTTTTCTACAAAAAAACACCAGCAGCCACCCCTCTCCCTTCTCTCTTGAGAGAGAGGAGGAAGAGGGGTGGCTGCAGGCCACATGCCTGATCTCTGCCCGGGGATCAGGTGAGCAGGGGCCTCCAGCTCCCTGCACTTAAAGAGGCTCCTTTAAGTGCAGGGAGCCAGCAGGAAAGGGACCTGCGCACCCTCCCATCAAGGCCCCGCCACCCCCCATGGCCCACCCACCCCCGATTGAGCCCCTCATGGCCCACCCATGATCAAGCCGCCACTGCCGCTGCTCTCTGCACCAGCAAGGCCACAGGTGCCTTGAGCTGGCAGGCTGGGAAGACTCACCTTGCTTCTTTTTGCTCCGGTGGTGTGGCCAAATTGGAAGGCAGCCGGAACGCCATTCCGGTGCGTCCCGGCCCCAAAATAGCCCTGTGTAACCTTATGGTACAGCCCAATCTCATCAGCTCGCGAAAGCTAAACAGGGGTGGTACTTGGATGAGAGACCACCAAGGAAAGCACCAGAGGAAGACAATGGCAAACCATCTCTGCTCCATCCCTTGCTTTGAATGCCCCTTGCTGGTGTCACCATAAGTCAGTTGTGACTTAATGGCACATACATACCTATCTGGCACATGTTCAGCCCATCCTTCATTCAAGGAGATTGTAGATTGTTTCTTCTTCCCTATTTTATTCTTAAAGCTACCTTGTTGGGTGGATTAGGCTAAGAAAGGAATGGCTGATACAAGATTGCCAAGTGTGGGGGTGGGTTTGCAGCAGAGTGGAGGTTGCAGAAATAAAATCTTGGCATTTGTCTCAACTTTTTAAAAAAGGTGGTTTTTATCTCTCTCTGCCCCAAAGTGTTAACAATCCAAAAAGGTCTCATTATCGCAACATTACACAACAGGGACCCGCACTGATTTATCCAGCCCATGAATAGCAGCTTTAATAGTGTGTGTATCGCTTAGACTGCTTTATCTGCCGAGCTACCGCTTCTGGCCAGAACCCAGGAAAGATTTCCAATGCTATTTGTTTCAATTTACAAGATCCTGGTTAAAGCTATCTGATGGCTGATGTGTATTCCGGAGCTCCTTTCTGTGCCGCTCGTTGTTCAATTAGGTGATTACCGCCTTCCCTGGCCTGCCCTTGATTTTGTTTGCATTGTGATTCGGAACAACAATTACATCCCCGCCAGGCTGGAGAGGCATTTGCTTACACAGTAATTCACTCAATGCAGATTAGAGGGATCTCATTATGTTCCCGACAATGGAGGCGTGTCCGGAGAGGGAATTGGGGAAACCGTTGCATGGAAATGCCGAGGCCTTGAGTGTCCCCCATTGCATGGAAGAGGGTGATACAAACAATAAATTATGTTCCGGGGGATACTGGAGAACGCCTGTCTGTTGTACGATGCTATCTGCACTGGTAGTAACAACCTGACTAAGGATGTCCCTGTAGTGAAATACCAAGCAGAGTTACCACCTTCTAGAGTCCATTGGGGATGCAGTGGCTCAGAGATTAAGACGCTGAGGTGCAGACCAGAAGGTCTGTAGTTTGGCAGTTTGAGACCCTCATGCTGCATGGCAGAGTGAGCTCCCGTCTCTGGCCCCAGCTCCTGCTGACCTTGCAGTTCAAAAGCAAGAAATTGCAAGGAGATAAATGCTTTGGTGGGAAGGTAACAGCGCTCTGTGTGCCTCGGTGTTTAGTCATGCCGGACACATGACCATGGAAATGTCTTCGGACAGCGCTGGCTCTTCAGCTTGGAAACGGAGATGAGCACCGCCTCCTAGAGTTGGATTCGACTAGCTTTCAAGCAAGGGCAAGCTTTAAGAGTCGATTTTAGTCAATGGGCTTAGAAGGTTGTAACTCCACTTAGGACAGTGGGGAGGGGGAGGAATAAACCCTAAATAGTCTGTTTATACATTAATTTGCTTGGAACATTAAAACGAATTGGAGATCAACAAATCAGGATACCAGGGTGGCTTTTTATGTGCTCTTCCACCAGAAAGCTGAGCTGGCCAGTTTGCTGTAGAAGTTAAGAGCAGTGGACTGGAGAACTGGGTTTGTTTCTGCACTCTTCCACATGCAGCCAGCTGGGCGACCTTGGATCACTCACAGCTCTGTCAGAGCTGTTCTCTCAAGAGCAGTTCTTGAAAGAGCTCTCTCAGTCCCACCTACCTCACAAGCTGTCTGTTGTGGGGAGGGGAAGAGAAAGGGATTGTAAGCTACTCTGAGACGTCTTCGGGTTGTGAAGGGCGGGATATAAATCCAATCTCCTCCTCCTCCTTTTCTTCTTCTTCTTCTTCTTCTTCTTCTCCCAGTTCTGGAGTTTTTAGCTCAAAGATCAGTCTCCACAGCCGGCCTGATGTGACCTGAGGCCAAAAAATAATAATAATGCCTGCGAATAATACACCCACAGTGCAATCCTAAACAGAGTTACACCCTTCTAAGTCCCTTGAAGTCAATAGGCTTAGAAAACTGTAACTCTGTTTAGGATTGCACTGTCAGACAACTGATCCACCAGTACAGTTCCCCCATTAACCAGTGACTGCCTGACAGAGTAACAGGTGCCGGGAAACCTGCCTGACACGGCTCCCGCTCGTAATCTCATGAAATCCCTTGATGCAATCTCAGCTCAGCAATGCAGGTGGCGAGGCGGGAGGACTGCGGCTTTCATCGGAGGAGTCGGCTGCGTCTTGTCAGCTTTTCCTTCTTGTCATGTTTGCCGATGTCAGACATCTGTCGCTGCTTGTCATGTACCAAAGACGTAAGCTCCCTGGAGCCGAATGGAACAGGAAGGGGGTTTGTTTGTTTGTTTGTTTGTTTGTTTGTTTGTTTGTTTTAATAGTTGTTGTCTGGTTTGTGACATGCTGTCAGCCGCCACCAGGAAAGTAATCCAGCCTCAGGGTCGTAAGCCTGGGATACACCCTCCCCTTCAAAACAAAATCGACACTCGCTGAAGACCTAAGAACATCACAGGAGCCTTGCTGGATCAGACCAATAATCCATCCAGTCCAGCAACCTGTCTCACACAGCAGCTAACCAGTTCCTCAGGAGGGCCGACAACAGCAGGCCATAGAGGCCAAGGCCTTCACAGAACATAAGAAGAGTCCCATTGGATCAGACCAATAGCTCATCTAGTCCAGCATCCCATCTCACAGAGTGGCCAACCAGTTCCTCTGGAGGGCCAACGACAGCAGGCCATAGAGGCCAAGGCTTTCACAGAACATAAGAAGAGTCCCATTGGATCAGACCAATAGCTCATCTAGTCCAGCATCCTGTCTCACACAGTGGCCAACCAGTCCCTCTGGAGGGTCAACAGGACAGAGAGGCTGCGGCTTTCCCTGAGAAGAACATCACAGGAGCCCTGCTGGATCAGACAAATAGTCCATCTAGTCCAGCATCCTGTCTCACAAAGTGGCCAACCAGTTCCTCTGGAGGGTCAACAGGACAGAGAGGCTGAGGCCTTCTCCTGAGAAGAACATCAGAAGAGTCCTGCTGGATCAGACCAGTGAGGGTCTATCTAGTCCAGTATCCTGTATCACATGGTGGCCAATGAGTTCCTCTGGAGGGTCAACAGGACAGAGAGGCTGAGGCCTTCTCCTGAGAAGAACATCAGAAGAGTCCTGCTGGATCAGACCAGTGAGAGTCCATCCAGTCCAGCATCCTGTCTCACACAGTGGCCAGCCAGTTCCTCTGGAGGGCCAACAACAGGACAGAGAGGCCAATAGCCCTCCCCTGATGTTGCCTCCTGGCTCTGGGATTCAGTAACCAATGAAGGTTGTGGGTGTGGCTGCCCTATTTTTCTTCTGCTAAGCACACAATGCTGTTTTATGAGGAATCAGTCAATGAATTGATTGTCCTGGCTTGGGAATTACTACTCTGAATGGCAGCAGAGCTCCAGCCGCTCAGCAGAAGACTTTCCTTGCCCATCTGCCCCAAAACTGGAAATACCAGGGAACTGACTGAGAATGTTCTACACAGAAAACATATTGAATTAAGAACCTAAAGTTAAACAGGACCTGAACGTATAGGCCCAATAATTCTGTTAGTCAAATTAAAAATGTTAAATACCGACAGATAAAAATATGCATGTATTTATGACAAAGTAGATTTTTAAAAAAACAACAACCAGATATTGGCCCTGGTGATCGCCTCAATTAAGAACCAAATTGTACCGTGACAATCAAAAATGACCATTATTGACCCTGACCATGCACGTTTCAGCTCATTGTCTTTCCTCAGTGGGCGAACAAACGACATTACAGAATGGTTTCCGACATTGTTGTTGTTGTTGTTCAGTCGCACAGTCGAGTCCGACTCTTCGCGACCCCATGGACCAGATTACGCCAGGCCCTCCTGTCTTCCGCTGTCCGCTGAAGTTTGCTCAATTTCATGTTCGTTGCATCAATGACACTGTCTAACCATCTCATCCTTTGCCGTCCCCTTCTTCTTTGACCTTCAATCTTTCCCAGCATCAGAGTCTTTTCCAGTGAATGCTCCCTTCTCATTTGGTGGCCAAAGTATTTGAGCTTCAGCTTCAGGATCTGGCCTTCCAAGGAACAATCAAGGTTGATTTCTTTTAGGATTGACTGATTTGATCTCCTTGCAGTCCAAGGGACTCTCAAGAGTCTTCTCCAGCACCATAGTTCAAAAGAATCTATTCTTCGGCGCTCGGCCTTCCTTATAGTCCAACTCTCGCAACCATACATTACTACGGGGAATACCATTGCTTTGACCATGCGGACTTTTGTTGGCAAGGTGATGTCTCTGCTTTTTATCATACTGTTTAGGTTTGCCATCGCTTTCCTCCCAAGGAGCAGGCGTCTTTTAATTTCATGGCTGCAGTCACCATCTGCAGTGATCTGGGATCCTAGGAACGTGAAGTCTGTCACTACTTCTACGACTTCCCCTTCTATTTGCCAAGGAGTGATGGGGCCAGATGCCATGATCTTAGTTTTTTTGATGTTGAGCTTCAAGCCCACTTTTACGCTCTCCTCTTTCACCCTGAGCAAGAGGCTCTTTAGGTCCTCCTCACTTTCTGCCATCAGAGTGGTATCGTCTGCATATCTGAGGTTATTGATCTTTTCCCCAGCAATCTTAACTCCAGCTTGTGATTCATCCAGGCCAGCATTTCGCATGATGTACTCGGCATATAAATTAAATAAGCAAGGTGACAATATACATCCTTGTCGTACTCCTTTTCCTATGCTAAACCAATCAGTTGTTCCATATCCGGTTCTAACTGTTGCTTCTTGACCCTTATACAGGTTTCTCAGGAGACATGTGAGGTGGTCCGGTACTCCCATCTCTTTAAGAACCTGCCATAATTTATTGTGATCCACACAATCAAAGGCTTTAGCATAGTCAATGAAACAGAAGTAGATGTTTTTCTGGTACTCTCTTGCTTTCTCCATAATCCAGCGAATGTTGGCAATTTGATCTCTAGTTCCTCTACCTCTTCGAAACCCAGCTTGTACTTCTGGCAGTTCTCTATCCACGTACTGTTGAAGCCTAGCTTGTAGGATTTTGAGCATGACCTTGCTAGCGTGTGAAATGAGTGCAATTGTGCGATAGTTTGAACATTCCTTGACATTGCCCTTCTTTGGGATTGGAATGTAAACTGACCTTTTCCAATCCTGTGGCCACTGTTGTGTTTTCCAAATTTGTTGGCAAATTGAATGCAGCACTTTAACAGCATCTTCTTTTAAGACTTTGAATAACTCAGCTGGGATACCATCACCTCCACTAGCTTTGTTGTTAGTAATGCTTTCTAAGGCCCATTTAACTTCGCTTTCCAGGATATCTGGCTCGAGGTCAGTGATTATACCATCGTGGTTGTCAAGGACATTGAGGTCCTTCTTGTATAGTTTTCCGACATTACAATGCAACAATAAATGGACCCAGATGAATTTTTTTAAATGATTATTGTCTGTGACCAGAGGCAAAGATATTAATCAGAGGCATGGTTCCTGATAGTTTGCTGCCACGGTCAGGTACACTTTCCTATAGCAGTGGTCTAATTGTGTACCTTTCTCGCTCGGTCAGAAAAATTCAATGCAGCCAGGAACCAATAGTGTTGTAATAGTCACTCTAAGTGTGTATAAGTCTTAGCTCCTTGAACGGGATGTCTCTCTCTTTGTCTTAACCTTGGAGCTGACCTCTGACCCCTCCCGTCGCTCTGAGCCCTTTGTTCTCCCCCATTCTCTTCATGGCTGTTCATAGAGTCATACTTCTCTACAGGTGTCTCCCGTAGGAGAAGAGAGAGAAGAGATTGGATTTATACCCCGCCCTTCACTACCTAAAGGAGTCTCAGAGCGGCTTACAAACGCCTTTCCTTCCCCTTCCCACAACAGACACCCTGCGAGGTAGGTGGGGCTGAGAGAGCTCTGACAGAAACCGCTCTTTTTCAAGAAGGTTTAATTGCCCGCTCCCTGCCTTGCACAACCCAAGGCAAACTGAAGCCAGGAACCTGTTTTCTCCCTTTGAACAAAGAACCAGGGATCGAGCATGCAATAGAGACAAGAGTTTCAGCACCCTGGACAGGTCACAGGGAACCAACAACTTGTTATTTCTTCTGAGGAGGACCAAATGAACCGTTTCTTGTCTCTTCCTGGTTCAACGGCTGCTTGTCTCATGTTTCGTCCCCCTCTTATGGGGTTATGGGGGCAAGGAGGACCTGAGACTAATGGAGCATTTAGAGGTATGGATAATTGGAAGAGGGTGATTCTGTCTCAGGGCTTCTGTTTCAGCAGCTCTGACGCCCAGGGGCTAGTGGCCGAAAGGCCTGAGGGTGAGACCAGGGCCTGGTGTCTCTGCATTCTGGTCACATCAACCCCCCAAATTTTTCACTCCTTTCCCTTAAAATGCTCATCTACATTGATTCTGTTCCGGATTTGACAACCCTGCATCATAATGCATCATAATGCGGTGGCTCCAGTGGTTAAGACGCCGAACTGCAGACCGGAAGGTCGGTAGTTTGGCAGTTCGAGACCCGAGTGCCATGTGACGGAGTGAGCTCCCATCTCCAGTCACAGCTCCTGCCAACCATAGCAGTTCGAAAGCAAGAAATTGCAAGTAGATGAATAGGTACCGTTTCGGTGGGAAGATAACAGCGTTCCATGCGCCTCGGCATCTAGTCATGCCAGCCACATGACCACGGCAATGTCTTCAGACTGCGCTGGCTCCCCGGCTCGGAAATGGACATGAGAACTGCATCCCTAGAGTCGAATTCAACTGTCTTTTGAGCAAAGGAAACCTTTACCTTATCGTAATATCATCCTGACCAAGATAGTCCAGGCTAATGCGATTGTATGAGATCTTGGAAGCTAGGCAGTGTCATCTCCAGTTAGTGTCTGGATGGGAGGCCACCAAGGGAGTCCAAGGTTACCATGCAGAAGCAATCAACAGTAAACTACCCTTAAAAACCCTATGGGATTGCCATAATGGCTGTAGCTAGATGGCACTTTCCAACACCATTGTAACATGTTTTACTCTTCCCCGTTTCTACCATTCTCCCTGGAAGCTAAAATGACGAAACAGAGGCTGTCATACTTTGGTCAGTGGAAAAGACAATCATGCTAGGCGAAGTTGAAGAGGTAAGGAAAAGAGGAAGGCCCACCATGAGATGGATTGACCCAATCAAGGAAGCCACAGCCCTCCGTTTGCAAGACCCGAACATGGTCTGCAAGACCTGAGCCAGTTTGGGGTAGTGGCTAGGAGTAAGGACTCTAATCTAGGAGAACAGGGTTTGATTCCCCATTCCTTCACTCACAGCTGCTGGATGACCTTGGGCAAGCCATAGTTCTGTTAGGGGTGTCCTTGAAAGAGCAGTTCTGGAAAGAGCTTTCTCAGCCCCACCTACCTCACAGGGTGTCTGCTGTGGGGAGGGGGAGGGAAAGGAGTTTGTAAGCCACTCTGAGACTTTGAGAGAAGGGTGGGATATAAATCCAATCTCCTCCTCCTACTCCTCTTCTTCTTCTTCTTCCCCACTCCTCCACATGAGGCTGCTGGTGTGACTTTGGGTCAGTCACAAGTTATTTCAGAGCTGTTCTCTCATGAACAGCTCTCGAAAGAGATCCCTCAGCCCCACCTACCTCACAGGGTGTCTGCTGTGGGGAGGAGGAGGGAAAGGAAATTGTAAGCTGCTTTGAGACTCCTTCAGGTAGTGAAGAGCAGGGTGTAAATCCAATCTCTTCTTGGCGTTGTTGTTAACGATAAGACAATGTGGAGGATGTTCATTCACAGGGTCGCCATAAGCAGAAGCAACTTGATGACAATAAACACACACACATTTCGACCAAATGCATGGCTACAGTGCTGTGGGGAAAGCAGCATGCTTAGGAATGGTACTGCAATGAGGGCAAGGCTTTTCTTCCATCCCTGACCGTCAGTGGCCCAGCCCTCCCTGATAATAGACCCCGCAGCCAGAGTGGAATTTGTCTTGACACTGCCACAGGAGTCTCGACAATATTTAAGCCTCCCCCTTCACACATAGGGCTGCGGTGGCTCAGAGGTTAAGATGCTGAGCTGCAGACCAGAAGGTCTGTAGTTTAACAGTTCGAGACCCGAGTGCCGCGTGACGGAGTGAGCTCCCATCTCTGGCCCCAGCTCCTGCCAACCTAGCCTTTCAAAAGCAAGAAATTGCAAGTAGATAAATAGGTACCGATTCGGTGGGAAGGTAACAGCATTCCGTGTGCCTTGGCATTTAGTCATGCCGGCCACATGACCATGGAAACGTCTTCGGACAGCGCTGGCTCTTCGGCTTGGAAACGGAGATGAGCACCGCCCCCTAGAGTCAGATTCGACTGACTCTCGAGCCTTTACTTCACACATACCCTACCCATCATAATATTTTTCCTAATTAATAAGTATTTATCCTAATTAATAAATATTAATAAATATCCTAATTAATAAGTATTTTTCCTAATTAATAAGAACTGACAACAGTTAATTAATCAAGAACTTGATGGCAAATCTGCCAAATGTGACTTTAGCAGAACTCCCTGAGTTTTTGGATATAATAGCCTGGATATAATAGCCACGCCGTCGGCTTTGTAACTGCTCACGGTGGGGCGGCCGATTTCCCCCGTGCCGTCGTACACTCCTCACCGGGAAAAACGGGCCAGCGGGATCCTGCCACGTATCGTTATTCTCAGTGTGATCCTGAAATCTTTAAATTGTCATTTCTAATGGGGATTTTACATTCATAAAGTTTTGTTGCCTCCCGTCAGCAGATATATATTTCTTCCCATGCCAGCTGTGCCGTCTTGCATTCAACCTGGAGAACAAGTCATAAAAAGCCGATTTGGCGCTTCCCGTGATTCCAAGAGTCCTGTCTGTCCCCCAACAACACGACCCAAAGAGCTAACACAGTTCAGGCCACACCGTGCCCGTAAGCAGGCTCTGGCACTGGGAAGGGCTGTCACGACACCGCTGACTTTTGGCAACCCTGTAGGGTTTTCTAAGCGAGAGGTTTTCAGAAGTGGTTTGCCATTGCCCGCCTCTGTGTCACGACTCTGGCATTCCTTGGAGGTCTCCCATCCAAATTCTAGCCAGGGCCGATTCTGCTTCATTTCCAAGATTTGACAAGATTGGGCTAGGCCAGGTTTTAAGCGGGCCCCGTAAGTCAGATTTGCTGGCCTGGCTCACTTTCTCCTTTCCATTTTTTCTCCCTAAGACATGACAGAAAGGTCAAAAAACTGTTAAAGGTAAAGATTCCCTTGCTCAAAAGCCAGTCAAATCCGACTCTAGGGTTGTGGTGCTCATCTTCGTTTCGAAGCCAAAGAGCCAGCGCTGTCTGAAGACATTTCTGTGGTCATGTGGCCAGCATGACTAAACACCAAGGCACACAGAATGCTGTTACCTTCCCACCAAAGTGGTACCTATTTATCTACTTGCAATTTCTTGCTTTCGAACTACTACATTGGCAGGAGCTGGAACTAGAGACGGGAGCTCACTCCGTTATGCGGCACTCTCGGGTCTCGAACTGCTGAACTACTGACCTTCCACAGTCTGCAGTTCAGTATCTTAACCACTTGAGCCACCACAGCTCAAAACTGTTAGCAATCACTAAATATATGCTCCATATACCGGAGCCTTGTACCCACAATGCTCCTGTATATACTGTACATAGAAACTTAATGGCGGCTCTGTGTTGGTGGAACAAGGTCCTGGAAGACTATAATGCCCTGAAGGACCTTTTAGAGTGCAGACTCTAATCTGGGAGAACCGGGTTTGATTCCCAACTCCACCACATGCAGCTGCTGGTGTGACCTTGGGTCAGTCACAAGTGCTTTCAGAGCTGTTCTCTCAGGACCAGTCCTCAAAAGAGCTCTCTCAGCCCCACCTACCTCCCAGGGTGTCTGTTGTAGGGAGGGGAAGGGAAAGGAGATTGTAAGCCGCTCTGAGACTCCTTCGGGTAGTGAAAGACAGGGTATAAATCCTCTTCTCTTCTCCTTTTAAATCGAGGCTTATCATTCTTTGGCCACAACACGAGAGGACAAGACTCACTGGAAAAAAGCAATAATGCTAGGAAAAGTTGAAGGAAGTAGGGAAAGAGGACGCTCCAACATGAGGTGTATTGACTTGATAAAGGAAGCCACAACTCTCAGTCTGAAAGACCCGAGCAAGGTTCTCAGTGACAGGACACCTCGTTCGCCATCAGTGCATAGCACGGCCATAAGTCCAAAGTGATAACAGCACGTGACACACGTTATTAATTTTAAATATGCTTTAAGACACAAATATATTAAAGGATGGAGTGGGTTCAGATGTCGATTCATTTGATAGTGCATCCCCTGAGTCAGTCCTGAGAAGATCCTTGGGAGGTATTTTAGGCTGAAAGAGGAGGAGGAGGAGGAGGAGGAGGAGATTGGATTTATACCCCATCCTTCACTCGGAATCTCAGAGTGGCTTACAAACTCCTTAAACTCCTTTCCCTTCCCCTCCCCACAACAGACACCCTGTGAGGTAGGTGGGGCTGAGAGAGCTTGGAGAGAACAGAAGAAGAGGAGGAAGAGGAGGAGGAGGAGATTGGATTTATACCCCACCACTTGGAGTCTCAGAGTGGCTTACAAACTTCTTTCCCTTCCCCTCCCCACAACAGACACCCTGCGAGGTAGGTGGGGCTGAGAGAGCTTGGAGAGAACAGAAGAAGAAGAAGAAGAAGAAGAAGAAGAAGAAGAAGAAGAAGAAGAAGAAGAAGAAGAAGAAGAAGAAGAAGAAGAAGAAGAAGAAGAAGAAGAGGAGGAGGAGGAGGAGGAGGAGGAGGAGGAGGAGGAGGAGGAGGAGGAGGAGGAGGAGGAGGAGGAGGAGGAGGAGGAGATTGGATTTATACCCCACCCTTCACTTGGAGTCTCAGAGTGGCTTACAAACTCCTTTCCCTTCCCCTCCCCACAACAGACACCCTGTGAAGTAGGTGGGGCTGAGAGAGCTTGGAGAGAACAGAAGAAGAAGAAGAAGAGGAGGAGGAAGAGGAAGAGGAGGAGGAGGAGATTGGATTTATACCCCACCCTTCACTTGGAGTCTCAGAGCGGCTTACAAACTCCTTTCCCTTCCCCTCCCCACAACAGACACCCTGCGAGGTAGCTGGGGCTGAGAGAGCTCTGAGAGAACTGCTCTTGATGGAACAGCTCTGAGAGAACTGTGATTGATCCAAGTTCACTCCAACAGCTGCATATGGAGGAGTGGGGCATCAAACCCGGTTCTCCCAGATTAGAGTCCGCACTCTTCACCACTACACCAAACTGGCTCTCAAAAAGCATGACTGCCCCAAAGGTGATAACTGGCCCAAGATCATCCCATGACCTTAATGCTGAGATGCCAGATCCTCCCATTGTTATTCAAGTTCTTTTTCCCATTGTACCACACTGGCTCTTCGGTCTGCGTTAAAACTGTCTTTCCACAGCACGCGTTTGAGCAGCAGTTGTTGTTTCTGGTATCGAACATGATCCTTGTCAAGTTGAGCGCTTTGAAGTCCTGTTGATTTACGCATGCACAGAGGTGCAGCAATCCACAGACCTTTCAAGTACTCAACTTGACAGCTTGACATGGGTCATGTTTGAGTCAATGGAAGTGAAATCTGAAAAATCCTGAAAACTGGAAAAAGCAGCAGTGGCTGAACACAGCCTAACCCAAACAGGACACAGCATTTTGGTTCCATGGCACTGAAAGGCTGGACAACATTTCCAATTACCCCGTCAGATTACACAGGGAAGCCACTGAAATTCATAAACATAAACACAATTTCAACAGGAAAGAAGAGAGTTTAAAAATGAATAGGGCACGGTTTCCTGTACTGAAAAACACAAAATGCTCGACAGCTGGCACTAGCACTACAGATAAGATTAGCGTTTCAATAGCCATTCCACACACAAAAGAACCTCCTCAGGAAACAATCCATAGACAAAAGAACCTCCTCAGGAAAGCTCCTCCATTAGCATGTTCATAGCCTGGAGAACTACTACAAGATAATGACTGAGCCCTACCCCACCTTCCAGGGTAGATACAAATAAGGTAAAGGTTCCCTTGCTCGACAGCCAGTCGAATCCGACTCTAGGGTTGCGGTGCTCATCTCTGTTTCAAAGCCGAAGAACCAGCGCTGTCCGAAGACATTTCCGTGGTCATGTGGCTGGCATGACTAGACACCAAGGCGCATGGAACGCTGTTACCTTCCCACCAAAGTGGTACCTATTTATCTACTTGCAATTTCTTGCTTTCGAACTGCTAGGTTGGCAGGAGCTGGAACTAGAGATGGGAGCTCACTCCGTCTTGCGGCACCTGGGTCTTGAACTACTGAACTACCGACCTTCCACAGCCTGCAATTCAGCATCTTAACCACTTGAGCCACCGCAGCTCCAGATACAAATTACCTGCTTACCATTTTTCTTCTCACCTTGACACAGAGAGTTCTCCATCTTTCTGTGTTATACCTCTGAGGACGCCAGTCACAGCTACTGGCAAAACGTCAGGTCCTACAATGCCAAGACCACGGCCACACAACCCGGAAAATCTACAGCAACGAATGAACTCCAGCCGTGAAAGCCTTCGACAACATATTGAATCGAAATCTGTTTATTTTTATGGATCGTGTCTTTCATTTAAAAGCTAAATACTCTACTATTCATTCCTGAGTTAAGCATTCTTAATCCTGCCAATCTAAATAGGCCAGAGAAAGTTTAAATGTGCCAGACTGTATATTTTTGGGAAGGCTAAACAGCAACAGTCCTGGGTTACATAAAAGAAAGTGACATATTTGTTCCAATCCCTGCGGGTTGCCCAACTTTATGGATCAAGAAACACACAGTGGGGGTTACCCAGGACTGAGGGGGGTCCCCCAAGTTTTGCAGGATAAAATCTGGAAATTGAAAAGGGGGCAGGGGGGTGAAAACCTAAATTGAGGGGAGGGGTTCTGCTGGCATTTTGGATTGTGGCAGCAAGTCAAAATAGGCCCCAGATGGCACCTAACGTCACATGGCCCCCACCAGGAAGGAAACGGAGCTGGGGTAGGGAATAGGGGCTGCAGGTGAAGGGGGAGAAGATGCAGGGGATGAATGGGTGTGGGAAGACAATGGGTGCTACAGCATGAGGAAGAAGAGCTGGGGGAACAGAAGGGAAGCCTGGAGCGGGGAAAACATAAGCACATAAGAGAAGCCAAACGTTGGGTCAGGCCAGTGGCCCATCCAGTCCAACACTCTGTGTCACACAGTGGCCAAAAATACCAGGTGCCATCAGGAGGTCCACCAGTGGGGCCAGGACACTAGAAGCCCTCCCACTGCTGCCCCCCCCCCCAGCACCAAGAATAGAGTGCATCACCTGCCCCAGACTGAGAGTTCCCATCTATACCCTGTGGCTAATAACAACTGATGGACCTCTGCTCCATATGTTCATTCAATTCCCTCTTGAAGCCATCCATGCTTGTAGCCGCCACCACCTCTCATGGCAGTGAATTCCACAAGTTCATCACCCTTTGGGTAAAGAAGTCCTTCCTTTTATCCATTCTAACCCGGCCGCTCAGCAATTTCATGGAGTGCCCACAAGGAGTTCTTGTACTGTGAGAAAGGGAGAAAAGGACTTCTTCCTCAACCTGCTCTATCCCATTCATAATTTTGCAAACCTCAGTCATGTCACCCCTCGGCCATCATTTCTCCAAGCACTTTAACCTTTCTTCATAGGGAAAGGAGTGAGAGGACAGAACTAGAGGAGAAGCGTAGCCAGAAGAGAGGGAAGGCAAGATTAGCCTGAATGTGATAAAGAGGAGGCCAGTGGGGCAGGCTAAAAAGATTCCACTTGCCCTAAGGGTCCACATGGGCTTCAGTTTTACTTCCTAATGTTTTTACGATAGACCCATGTCTTCTTTAAAGGCTGAAAAATGAATACATTTGCAAGGGGGTTTTTTTGTTGGTTGGTTGGTTTTTGAACATACCCTCACATAAAGGTAGAACCAGAAGAAGGTGGAGGGAAGTCATTATGCAGTGGACCCAGAGACAGATGTTGCATTCCTCTCCAGGGCAAAAGTTAATGGCAAGAGTGAAAGACTGATCTGGTATACATACAGAACGGTGTGTCATATTAGCTGGAAGTGTACCTAATTGGGAATGCCGGCAAAAAGTCTACCAAGCTATGGGGAATACCAGCAACAACTTCCCCAAAAGAATGGGGAATGCCAGCAATGAGTGTCCCAAACAACAGGAAATGCCAGCAACAACTGTCCCAAAGAATGGGGAATGCCAGCAATGACTGCCCCAAACAACAGGTAATGCCAGCAACAACTATCTCAAAGTATGGGAATGCCAGCAATGACTGCCCCAAACAACAGGTAATGCAACAACAACTATCTCAAAGTATGGAATGCCAGCAATGACTGCCCCAAACAACAGGTAATGCCAGCAACAACTGCCCCAAAGAACGGGGAATGCCAGCAATGAGTGTCCCAAACAACAAGGAATGCCAGCAACAACTGCCCCAAAGAATGGAGAATCCCAGCAATGACTGTTCCAAACAACAGAGAATGCCACCAACAACTGCCCCAAACAACGGGGAATGCCAGCAACAACTATCCCAAACTATGGGGAATGCCAGCAACGACTGTCCCAAAGAATGGGGAATGCCAGAAATGACTGTCCCAAAGAATGGGGAATGCCAGCAACAACTGCCCTGAAGAATAGAGAATGCCAGCAATTAGTGCCCCAAACAACAGGGAATGCCAGCAACAACTGTCCCAAAGAATGGGGAATGCCAGAAATGACTGCCCCAAACAACAGGGAACGCCAGCAACAACTGCCCCGAAGAATGGAGAATGCCAGCAATTAGTGCCCCAAACAACAGGGAATGCCAGCAACAACTGTCCCAAAGAATGGGGAATGCCAGCAATGAGTGTACTGAACAATGAGAAACAGTAGCAATTTGATGAATGCCTCCTGGCAGAAAAGAAGTCACTTAAACCGCATTCAGCTGCCTCTCTTTAATATTATGTCTGATCTATTACATTACAAAAAAAAAGTAAAAGAATTATTTGTACTTTCAGATTTGATGGACGATTTCCCCCCGTATACAACATATATTGTGTGGTTTTTTTCCCCAGACGCCATCAGCTGCTATTATTGTGTAAGATGAGCAAATAGAGAGGTGCTCTGACAGGTACAGCCGATGAGAAGATGTTTACAAGACAAAAAACACTGAGAACGAAATTTCATCTCCAGCCAATTCGGGGCTTATTTTCATGTGATGGGATATTCTTCAGTCAAATTAAATTAGAATGTAACCCTGCCAGTTTATCCATCTCCACGGTGGGTGTTTCTGTCATCAATTAGAAGGCTCTTTGCTTCACGCTTGTTTTGATTATTAGTTACAAGGGCTGTCACTGACGGCCCAGCTGCTGGGTTTGTCGTGCAGATTTATAAAGTTAGCTCCGTGCAGCCATGCTGTTGCCACAATGGGGAGATGATATAACAGAGGGGGAAATACAAAACATTGGGGGGTGGGAGGAAACCCTTCAAGTTAGAGGTGTGTTGGGGTAACAGTCAAGCGGCAAGGTTAGAGCCGGTGTGGCGTAGTGGTGAAAGTGTTGAACTACGATCTGGGAGACTCAGGTTTGAATCTCTGCTCTGCCAGGGAAGCTGGCGTGGGTGACCTTGGGCCAGTCGCGGTCTCAGCTGAACCTCCTTCTCACAGTTGGTGTGAGGGTCCCCAGGGCTGGGAAAGGAGGGGTATAAATGAAGTAGATAAATAAAGGCAGAAACCACATGAATATTTCTTTGATTGATTTAAAATATTTGCATGCCGCCCTCTCTGCCCAGTCGGCACCCTCAAGATAGGGAACAATGAAAAGAGATTTAAAATCATTTCCCCCAAAAAAGATAGATTATAGAAGAGGAAGGAAGGAAGGAAGGAAGGAAGGAAGGAAGGAAGGAAGGAAGGAAGGAAGGAAGGAAGGAAGGAAGGAAGGAAGGAAGGAAGGAAGGAAGGAAGGAAGGAAGGAAGGAAGGAAGACTGATGTATTCACATGGGTAGCTGTGTTGGTCTGAAGCTGCAGTTGGAGTCCAGGGGCACCTTTAAGACCAACAAAGTTTAATTCAAGGTACAAGCTTTCGTGTGCATGCATATTTCTTATCTGAAGAAGGGTGCATGCACACGAAAGTTTATACCTTGGATAAAAACTTTGTTGGTCTTAAAGGTGCCCCTGGACTCCAACTTTGTTCAGATCATACATAGATAAAAGATAAATGGATGGATGGATGGAAGATGGATTAATAGATAATAATAGATAATAATAATAATAGATAAATAGTCACTGTAAATTGTCCAGGTTGTGTGGCCGTGGTCTTGGCATTGTAGGCCCTGATGTTTCGTCAGTAGCTGTAACTGGCATCCTCAGAGGTATAACACAGAAAGATGGAGGGCTCTCTGTGTCAAGGTGAGCAGAAAAATTGTAGACAGGTTTCCTCAGGAGGTTCTTTTGTGTGTGGAATGGCTAGGGAAACTCTAATCTTATCTGTAGTGCTCTTGTCAGCTGTAGAGCATTTTGTGTTTTTCAGGACAGGAAATAGGATGATAGATGATAGATAGATAGATAGATAGATAGATAGATAGATAGATAGATAGATAGATAGATAGATAGATAGATAGATAGATAGATGATAGATAGATGATAGATAGATAGATAGATAGATAGATAGATAGATGATAGATAGATGATAGATAGATGATAGATAGATAGATGATAGATAGATAGATAGATAGATAGATAGATAGATAGATAGATAGATAGATAGATAGATAGATAGATAGATAGATAGATAGATAGATGATAGATAGATGATAGATAGATGATAGATAGATGATGATAGATAGATAGATAGATAGATAGATAGATAGATAGATAGATAGATAGATAGATAGATAGATAGAGCCTAAACTCTCCCTAGGAGCTAAAATGACTAAATTGAGGCTATCATACTTTGGTCATGTTATGAGAAGCCAAGACTCACTTGGAAAGACAAGACAGGAAGAGTTGAAGGCAACAGGAAAAGATGCAGACCCAGCAGGAGATGCATCAACTCAGTCAAGAAAGCCACAGCCCTCCATTTGCAAGACTGGAGCAATGCAGCTTCAAAGTGCCAGTTCTTACCTTTAAAGCCCTATACGGCCTGGGTCCAGCTTACCTAAGGGACCACCTTTCCCCACACATTCGCCAAAGGGCGCTATGGTCAGGGAGTCAAAATCTCCTGGTAATTCCAGGCCCCAGGAATATCAGATTTGCTGTTACCTGGACCAGGGCATTTTCGGTGGTGGCCCCTACCTGGTGGAATGAGCTCCCGGAGGAGATCCAGGCCCTGTGGGACCTTCCGCAGTTTCATGGGGCCTGCAAGATGGAGCTCTTCCACCAGGCTTTTGAGTAGGGGCCGCCACCACCACTATTCCACCATCGTTATCTTCCATCATCGCACCTCTACCACCATTGATGTGGGTACCATCAGGTTGCGAGACGTCCCTGGATGACGATGGGATGGCTGTGCTATCGGGAGGTATGTTGCTGGTCTGGAATTAATAATTTTTCCAGAACCCCATCTTGTAATTATGATTCTGTGACATCTAGAGCACTGACACTTTAGTGTACTGTATTGTATTTATTTAATTTATTTATTTCATTTGATTTATAGTCCACCCTCCCCATGACAGGTTCAGGGCAGCTAACAGCCAGGGCACAAGTGCCAGTTATTAAAACAATAAAACAGTCAGGGCACGAGTGCCAGTTATTAAAACAATAGCACAATAAAAACAAAGTAAAACAGTCCACTTCAACCTTAGAGCCTCGCGAGTTCCCATATTACAGTTTTATACTGTATTGTTTTATACTGCTTTTACCTGTTTTAACTTTGGCATTTATGCCTCTTTGTTAGCCGCCCTGAGCCTCGGGGAGGGCGGGATATAAATCCAAAAATATATAAATAAATAAATAAGTTCATAAGAGGATATTTTGGAGGTCTTAAATCCACAGGGTCACCATAAGTCAGAAGCAACTTGATGGCACTCCACACACACACACACACACAATACCGAGATGCAACACACTATGCTACATTATTGTTCAGCCACATTCTTCTGACCGGAAAAGAGTTGGAACACCTTCCCTCTGAAGAAAGGTTAAAATGCTTGGGGCTCTTTAGCTTGGAGAAACGACGGCTGAGGGGTGATATGACCGAGGTTTATAAGATTATGAATGGGATTGAGCAGGTTGAGAAAGAAGTATTTTTCTCCCTTTCTCATAATACAAGAACTCCTTGTGGACACTCCATGAAATTGCTAAGCAGTCGGGTTAGAACAGATAAAAGGAAATACTTCTTCACCCAAAGAGTGATTAACATATGGAATTCACTGCCACAGGAGGTGGTGGCAGCTACAAGCATGGACAGTTTCAAGAGGGAATTGGATAAACATATGGAGCAGAAGTCCATCAGTGGCTATCAGCCACAGGGTATAGATGGGAACTCTCAGTCTGGGGCAGGTGATGCACTCTATTCTTGGTGCTGGGGGGGGCAGCAGTGGGAGGGCTTCTAGTGTCCTGGCCCCATTGCTGGTCCTCCTGATGGCACCTGGTATATTTTGGCCACTGTGTGACAGAGTGTTGGACTAGATGGGCCATTGGCCTGATTCAACATTGGCTTGTCTTATGTTCTTATGTTCTTAAGCCATGTTGAAGGGTGCGTCTCAGCCCTACTGGTTTTGGTAAGCAAGCATAGTTGGAGGTGAACTTTTTCTTCTAAACGTTGAAACCAGTGCGAATGATGCCAAGATGTTAACTGGATCGATTCACAAGCCCACTGGACAGCCAGTGTGGAATAGCAGATAGACTAGGAACTTGGATGGCCTGCGTCCAGATCCTTGCGCTGCCATGAAGTTCACGGCATGACCAGGGGCCAATACCCACTGTCTGCCTAACCTACTGCACATAGCATTATGAAAACAAATAAGATTACCAATTCCAACATGGGAAATTACTGGAGATTTGGAGATAGTGCCTGGGAGGGGGGGAGTTTAGTAGAATCATAGAATCAGGGAGTTGGAAGGGGCCATACCCCTTGCTCAATGCAGGATCAGCCTAGAGCATCCCTGACAAGGGTTTGTCCAGCTGCTGCTTAAAGACCGCCAGGGAGGGGGAGCGCACCACCTCCCTAGACAGATGATTCCACCCTCGTACAACTCTGTCAAAAAGTTTTCCCTATGATCCAGCCGGTACCTTCCTGCCCTTAATTTAAACCCATTATTATTGCAAATCCTCTCTCCTCTGCTGCAAACAGGAACAGCTCCCTGCCCTCCTCTGAGTGACAGCCCTTCAAAGACTTCAAGAGAGCAATCGTGTCCCCCCTCAACCTCCTCTTCTCCAGACTAAACATCCCCAAGTCCCTCAACCACAGGGCTCCAGAACTGCACACAATACTCCAGGTGCAGCCTGACCAATGCAGTGTACAGCGGGACTATGACATCTTGCGATTTGGATGTTATGCCTCTATAGATACACCCCAAGATCGCATTAGCCTTTTTTGTTGCTGCATCACACTGACTGCTCATATTTAACTTACGGTCCCCCTGTACCCCAAGATCTTGTTCAAACACACTGCTGCCCGGAAGTGTATCTCCCATCCAGTATGCGTGTTCCTCATTTTTGTTACCCAGATGTAGAACTCGGCACTTATCCTTGTTAAATCAGTGTAATGGTTTGGTGTAGTGGTTAAGTGCGCGGACTCTAATCTGGGAGAACCGGGTTTGATTCCCCACTCCTCCATTTGCAGCTGCTGGATGAACTTGGGCAAGCCATAGTTCTGGCACAGCTGTTCTTGAAAAAGAGCAGTTTCTGTCAGAGCTCTCTCAGCCCCACCTACCTCACAGGGTGTCTGTTGTGGGGAGGGGAAGGGAAAGGAGTTTGTAAGCCGCTCTGAGACTCCTTTGGGTAGTGAAGGGCAGGGTATAAATCCAATCTCTTCTTCTCTCTTCTTCTTAAATTGCATCTTGTTCACATCAGCCCACTTTTCCAGGGTGTTCAGATCTCATTGAATTCTGTCTCTATCGTCTGGTCTGTTTGCTGTGCCTCCCAATTTGGCGTCATCTGCAAATTAGGAATAAGAACATAACATAAGAACATGAGAGAAGCCAATGTTGAATCAGGCCAATGGCCCATCTAGTCCAACACTCTGTCACACAGCGGCCAAAAATACCAGGTGCCATCAGGAGGTCCAGCAGTGGGGCCAGGACACTAGAAGCCCTCCCACTGCTGCCCCCTCCAGCACCAAGAATAGAGTGCATCACCTGCCCCAGACTGAGAGTTCCCATCTATACCCTGTGGCTAATAGCCACTGATGGACTTCTGCTCCATATGTTTATCTAATTCCCTCTTGAAACTGTCCATGCTTGTAGCTGCCACCACCTCCTGTGGGATATGGTACCACGGAGTCCACCCTTTGAAGCTGCCCTTTCCTTCAAGTGAATTGACCTCTGGAGTCTGGAGATCAGGTGTCATTTGGGAGGGACCTGCAGCCCCACCTGGATGTTGGTAACTATAAGGACAAAACTGGGATGGGGAACAACCATGTAACTTAAGTTCTTCTGGAGGGAGGACAGCATAAAATGCATAGCTGCACAGCATTGCAAATTTCGATGTGAAAAATTTGCCATGCACTCGCTGAATATTTGGATTTGTTGAATATTTGATAGCTGACTATTAACATTTGACAGCTGATGTCTCCGAGCTTTTGATAACTTGCGAGATTTTTCATACTCGGAGCACGACAAAAAAAACCAAAGCAATCAAGAGATGCCAATCAGACTTACTGAGCTTGGCGAGAGCGAGAGCCGATTTTAATTTCAAATGCAAAATTTCACATCCCGCTTTTGAATGGGGGAGGAAAAAAATTGGAATTATTTATGAAGTTCAAATATTTGCAAACATCCATTCTGGTGCTATTCAAAAGCACTTGAATGTCATGTATTTTAATGGTAGCTTCGTCTTGTGATTTGCTAATGTAATAATTAGTGTGGCGGCACTGAATGTTTGGAAGCGAACATTGTCTGTACAAATATCATGTCAGGGGAGGCCAACCTTCTCTTTCAATAATATCCAATGTTGTTTTTTTCTGCTCCCTCAACAGCAGCTGCTTAGCGTTTCTTTGTTGGCTTGCCGAACAAAGGCTGCTTCTGTTATTCTGCATGGTCCCAGCCAATCAGGATTCACATCGCCAGCAGGATAATGTCAGAAACCCATCACAAAGTCACACAGCAAGTCGGTTAAGATTATGTGGTGCTACTGCTAAACCAATGTATATTCGGACAGCAATGCTTCTTGCCCTCACTCTGACTTTTATTGCAGTTCATAGACCATCCTCCCCACTCTAAAAGTCACCCCAAAGTGATTTTTTTTTTTTTGTAGTTTGTAAAAGATAGGATAAGAATCCCTGGAAAAGACAATAATGCTAAGAAAGGCTGAAGGCAGCAGGAAAAGAGAAAGACCCAGTATGAGATGGATTGGCTCAAGAAACGAAACCTCATCTTTCAGTTTGCAAGACCTGAGCGAGGTTGTTAATGATAGGATGTTTGGAGGTCATTCATTCATAGGGTCGCCCACAGTTGGAACTGATTTGACAGCAGTTAACACACACACATAGAGATGGGCATGAACCCGATCACAAACTAAAGTTCGTGATGAATTCTGGCCAGTTCATGGTTCGCAAACTGATGATCATGGCAAGTCAACCAGCACAAAATTTTCCATAAACTTTCCAGCTGTTCATGGAGGTTTGTGGCAGTTTGTGAATGGATACATTTCCAGACAGAATGTCTCTGGTCAGTCTAAATGTTTACCAAACTCAAAAAACAATGGGGGGGGTGGAACTTGGAGGACATGTCAAGGAGCATCCAGGGGAGGTCCTCTGAGAGTTTGATGTCACTAGCATACACTCCTGAACCTTCTGAACCTATGCCTGTCATTTCCCCAGGAAACACTTTCCTCTGGGCACCTTGTTTGGGGGGCCATAACTTGAAGCCCATAAGTTTAATTGTCACCAAACTTGGAGGGCAGGTAGAGAAGAGTGAGCCAGAGATCTCCTGTGAGTTTGGTGTCTCTAGCACACCAGGAGGCCTTTCTACTGCATCACAAACCAAGTCCATTTGGCAGCTAAAAGTTCATGATGGTTCATGCTTCACAAACAGGGCACACCATGAACCACGAACTGAACCACATTTTCCCAGTTTGTGCCCATCCCTACATGCACATATAGAAAAGACCTCTCCCTAATCAGCTCAGCCCTTTTCATTAGACAATCAGGAGATTCAGTCTACCTGAAAAAGAACTGCTAGTTAATCATGATACACTTTGGATATTTCCACCTAATACACCACACACTTTGATTGACCTTCTTAATTTGTGTAATAGATTCTAATGACCGATTTAGACTTCTCCGTTGGAGAACATGAGACCTATTAAAGCACAAAATTCTGTCCTTCCTGACTAGGGAGCAGCAAAAGAAAATGATGATGAGAAGAACATATCAAGAAGGCCAAAAGAATAAAAAAGACTCTCAAGGAATATCACTTCATTGAATCACCCACCTATTGTTGACGTCTGCATTTTCCACTTCCCTGCTCCTCCAAAAGATTATGTAGATTGTAGCTTCAAGGTGCTTCACAATCCATCACCTTGCTAATATCATCTGAATTGTCACCGGTAATGCAGTTTCTCTCCTTAAGTATCATTGCCCTGAGTGCTCAACCACCCAGTTCCATGCAAGGCAGCTGAAAGCACTTTAGCAGAAACAGAAGGTCAGATGCCTTCTCAGGATGAAGTTACAATACTAGCTTAGTCTTCCTGAGCAATGGCTAAAGACACATTTTCAAAAATTATTGAACTGCAGGGCTAGCGAGCTGGGAGGGAGGAAAGGAAATAACCATAAGTCACGTAGAGTGCCAACCTAAGCAGAGTTACACCGTTCCATGGCCATTGACTTCAATGGACTTAAAATGGTGTAAGCTTTGGGTGGCACTGTTAGCCCTTTAACAAGGACTGTGATGGGACTTCTAGCGCTTGGGGACTTCATAAAACTGACATAGTGAGATATCTGGGTCTGTGTAAGGAAGCGCCGCTGGAGACCAAAATCAAGATCATTCATACCAAGGTATTCCCCATTATGGAATACCTTGGAATGTAAAAGGTGAACAATGAAGAGAGCTGATGGGAAGAAAATGGATTCAGTCGAAACGTGGTGATGGAAGAGAGTTTTACAGATAGTACAGACCACCCAAAAGAGAACTATGTGGGTTCTAGATCAAATCGAGCCTAAATTGTGCCTAGAAGCTAAAAAGACTAAACTGAGACTACCGTTGTTGTTCATGTTCAACTCTTGGTAATTCTATGGGCCAGCGCTCTCTACATTTTCCAACCTTGTACTGTTTCTTTAAGTTGTTCCATGCTCAGGCTGGTGTCAGCTTTTATGGTGTCTAGCCACTGTGTTCTTTGGCAGCCAGGCGTCCCTTTGCCACTAACTAATCCAAGTATAATTGTTTTTTCTAGTGAATTCTTCTGCTAGCATACTTTGGTCAGATCATGAGCGGACGAGATCACCGGAAGATGACAATCATGCTTAAAAAAAAGTTGAAAGCAGTCGGAAAAGAGGATGATGTAATGTGCGATGGATTGACTCGCTCAAGGAAGCCACGACCTTCAGTTCGCAAGACTCGAGCAAGGCTGTTAAGGATAGGATGCTTTGGAGGTCATTAATTCATACCAACAACGTTAGTTGGAAGCATCTTGATGGCACCTAACACATACACACACACACACACATACTTTATTTGGGCCTTGGAGACATGCCCATGCACAAAAGGGAATAGGGAGGATGCAACAAGAGCCATTAGTGTTGGCAGCCAACATGGAACCCTCAGACTGTCCAGAGCTTGGATTATTGCTAGCAGTCTGATTTTAGGCTCCTGTTTGATCAACAGCAGTGCTTCCTACCTGCTTAGAGACCCCACACTACGCCTGAATTCAGGTATAGCTAGCTACAGACAGTCTGACCCTAGCAGCAGATCTCAAGCCCAACATTCCTTGCAGATAAGGCCTCCTCATCTCCTCTGTCGCATGGTGAGCCATGAATCCAGATGTCTGTCTTAACGTCTGAAGGTGCACCACACTGAAGAAGCCCGTAAGACAGGGTTCAAGCCCTCCGGGTAAGGGTGAGGGGTCCCCTGCCCCCCATTCCTGCCCCTCATTCCTCTTGCCTCTCTGAGTGCCAGTGGGGGAATAACTGTTTTGAAAGAATGACACTGCCTGTGGTGTCATGTCACTTCTAGTTGTCAGGGTCTTAGTCAGATCACACAAGGCAGGACTTCAGAAGAAGAATCTGTTTATTGGTAAATCATAACTAAAGTCACGTGTACAGCTCGTGTCAGGAATGGCCGTGAATAATGGAGACACGTGTACAGCTCGTGTCAGGAATGGCCGTGAACAAAATGGATGCGGAACAGTGTAGTGCTAGAAATCACCTGAAACTCTATGGAAAAACCATAGAGTTTCTGACAATTCCTAAAGCTACACTATGTGCCTGCTTTTTTTTACTGGAAGTGATGTCATGCCACAGCAGGCGTTACAGCCCCCCTGCCCTCCTACTGGGCCCTGTTTGGTAACCCTACTCTAAGACCAAGAAGAAAAATGCAATATATCATCACATGAACACAGACCCACAGAGTTTGGAAAGATCAAATGGGACATCCAGTCATCAAGAGGTGGCAACTGAGTTCTTCCTTGCCACCTGGTTTTCCTCTGGCCCTTATGCACTTGCATGGCTTTTTCCAGCAGATTTGGCAAAGGCGGGGAAGACAAAATTATTGGACTATTTGGTTAATATAGCAGAGTTTTGCCCGGTCACAGAAGTGTGATAGAGAGTGCAGGAAATAAATCTCCCAAGAAGTATATTGCAAATAAAGGCAAACTTACGTTTATTCAAGTAGCTCCAGTTCACATTCCAGTTGCAGTCAAAGGAAGAGGAAGAAGCCTAATCTAAAGAGTACTTTCCCTATCCCAAAGGGCCAGCTTGTCCAGTATCACATGTGAGGGAGTATGAGGGCATTGTCTGTACAGGAGAGACTTGCAGAGATATATGTCTCTGTGGAAGGCCATGTGAAGAAAGGGAGAGGACAAAGTGAGAGAGAGGAGAGGTCAGAAGGCAGCTCCCAGGTTAAGACAAAGAGAGGCATCCCATTCAAGGAGATAAAACCTATACACACTTCAAGTGGTGCAGTGTCCCCCCAATGTGAAGGATTCTTTGGGTTATCAGAATGCTCAAGGCACATAATGCAGCAGAGTCTATCTGGTCTGTGTGTGCTGACAAGAAACGGAGTTAACACCTGAAGCCTCTTTATCTTTGCAAAAACTAATATGAGCCCTTTATTGCAAGGGACTCCATTCTAGACAGGATAGAGTAGAGATAGGATTCTAATCTACTCTAACTAGCTAGGATGGATAGAGATGCAGGAAGCATGTCCTACCCTCATGATGCCAAGATGGAGACGAACAGCATAGTGTGGAAAGAAGGTGTCAGGCCGGAAGGAAGGAAGATTCCCCAAGAGTAGCCATCTGTACATCAAAGGGATAGCATCAGAACAGTAGAAGGGAAGGATGATCAGGGTCCTGGCCTATCTCTATCTCTGACTCGCTCTGAAGTCTGAGGCTAAGAGACAGCACAAAGTCCTTCACTTCCAACATAAAGTCCAGGCATGCTCAGTCACTGACTCCAAAAAAAATGGAATTACAGGTCATCTCCAGGCCACATAGATCAGTTCCCCCTGGAGAAAATTGATTGTTTGGATGGTGGACTCTGTAGCACTGTACTCCACTGAGGTCCTTCTCCTCCACAGGCTCAATACCCTGGTTTCCCTACCAAGATCTGGCCACCTACCCCCCATACCCCACCAGTAGTGAGGGGTGACCTGGCATCCCAAGATCCCCATGCACTTTCTAAAAACTCTTGATGGTTGCCAGGAAAGGTGTCAGTGGCTGCCATGGCACACATGGGAACTACTTTGGGGACCCCAGTTCTATCCGTACCCAGGGCTTTTTTTTGGGTAGAAAAAGCCCAGCAGGAACTCATTAGCATAATAGACCACACCCAACAGCAGAAACCTATTAGCATATTAGGCCACACCCTGAAAGCACAGCTCATTAGCATGTTAGGCCACACCCCCATGTTACCAGGAGTGTGGTCATCCAGCCACACCCACCTTTTGCTTCTTATTCTGTTTACCTGTTTTGTTGTCAAAACCCAGGGCCTTTTTTGTAGCAGGAACTCCTTTGCATGTTAGGCCACACACCCCTAATGTACCCAATCCTAATGAGTTTCTGCTGTTGGGTGTGGCCTGTTATGCTAATGAGTTCCTGCTGGGCGTGGCCAACTTGGGAGCCAGCCGGGACTCCGTTCCTGTGTGCTCCGGCCCAGAAATAGCCCTATCCATACCTATCACACTTGGAGCACTGAAATCTAAGTTAAGTCATGGAAGGAATAGCACTAATAGTAAATATACTGCTATGAGTGTGATGGTAGGATTTCTCACTTCTCGAAGTCGTCCCTCCCGCCTTCCCTTGTTTCCATCCCGTGCAACAGCTTTCCTCCGCCATGCACCCAAATCTCCGAGACCCACCTTCCTGCAATTTGGTTTATGAAAATTGGTTGCAGCTGGTGCTATTGTCAGGCTGGGAGATAATTGAAAGCTCGCAAAAGCTATCAGCCATTTAATTGCTTACATTAAAGAAACAAATTGACAGCAATCAAGCCGACCTATAAAAGGTGCGTGCGCGACGCGGGATGCGGGGACGTGAGGAGCCAGATTAATTCTCATCAAGGATAAGCTGGGGGAGGGGGGGAGGGGTAGCCAAAAATAAAAACACACCAAGCAAATTTCAGCGATATAATTATTACGGCGCGGGCATTGTTCATAAAACTTTAATCAATTTAAAACTCGTTTCCAACATATTAAACTTTACTAACTGTTTAATAGTTGGAGATTGTTTCAGGTATCGGCTGCGTTAACCAGCCTAGGAGAAATCATGCACCAATGAAAAAGGAAACTGTTGCTCTAAAATGATTACTTTATGACTGCATCAATTCACCTTGCCGGCTAGGCTGACGATGTCAAAAGAGTTAACTGAAGGCTCTACAGGTTAGAATCGTGGAATCATAGAGCTGGAAGGGACCTCCAGGGTCATCTAGTCCAACCCTCTGCACAATGCAGGGAATTCACAAATACCTCCCCCCACATTAGTGCTTAGGGCCTTGGAATTCCTGGATGTGGGCCTCGCCATTCTCGTTGGCTGCCTTGTCCTCCATCCACTGGAGCGTCCAACCCCTCCGTTACCACCCAGCATACTGAGGTGGATACACTGGGCACCAGTTCTGTAGGCGGGACTCAGGCAACGCAGCCAGTGGCTAAGGATACCCTGTGAGTGACAGATCAGGGAGCCAACTGATTCAGGAGCACATGGAGCATTGTCACTCGAAATAGAATTATATATAAGGAGAGATAGAGCTGGAAGGGACCTGCAGGGGCATCTAGTCCAACCCCCTGCACAATGCAGGAAATTCACAACTACCCCCTTACACACCCCCAGTGACCCCTGGTCCACACCCAGAGGTTCTTCCCCTTTCTATGAACCTGAAAAAAAAATGTCCAGCAGCTTCATCCAGTGCAGAAGGAAATACTAACCTCTGCAATCTGCAAATCTGGTTTGAGGGTCTGCTTCTGCTTGAGGGCTCTAGGTTCTCTATCGACTCCCCTACAGGGATGAGGAGCCCTGACCTGGACAGCCCAGGCTGGCCCTATCTTGTCATATCTCAGAAGCTAAGCAGGGTCGGCCTTGGTCAGGACTTGGATGGGAGACCACCAAGGAAATCAAAGTTTGCTACGCAGAGGCAGACAACAACGCACCACCTCTGTTAGCCTCTTGCCTGGAAAATCCTGCAGTGTCACCGTTAAGTCGGCTGAATCTTGGAGTCACTTTCTACCACCGTGCAAGCGTGTCAAGTGCTGTCAAGCCGCAGCCGATTTCTGGTGACTCCACGGGGTTCTCAAGCCAAGAGACGCTCAGAGGTGGTTTGCCATTCCCTGCCTCTGCGTAGCAACCCTGGATCACCGTGGTGGCTTCCGCCAGCTATCAAGGGCAGGAACATTCATAAGTCGAGCATCTTTGGCTGTCACAATGCACAAAAGCCTACAGTCCTGACATCGCATGGCATCTTGAAGTGCTGCCACCCTGGAGGTCTTAAGGAACTCCATCTGCCGTCCAGATGACAGAGATCAGTTCCCCTGAAAAAGACGGCTGCTTTGTAGAGTGGACACTGTAGCATTGTGTCCCACTGATGCCCCTCCTGTCCTCAAACCCCAACCTCCCCAGACTCCACCCCTAAATCTGCAGGAATTTCCCAACCCAGAATTGGCATTCCTATCCATACTAACAACTGATGAATGCGGTGACTCCCCTCCAGGATACAGATGTTGGCTGATTTCCCACTATAGCTGCCTCGGTGTTGCGCCACCGTTTGCCCCGATACTACTGGTCAATTTCACCCCTGAAGCCGCGGGGCTGCATTCTGACCAGCGGCTTCATCCGATTTCCTGCGCAGTTTCGTGATCCTGTTTTTTGAGGATCATGAAACTGCGGGGGAAATCGGGCGAAGCCGCGGGTCAAATGCAGCCCCCCGGCTTCGGGTGTGAAATTGACCAGTAGTATCGGGGCAAACGGCGGCGCAACACCGAGGCAGCTGTAGTGGGAAATCAGCCGTTGCCTATTCCTGTTGTTGTTCAGTCGCACAGTCGAGTCCGACTCTTCGCGACCCCATGGACCAGATCACGCCAGGCCTTCCTGTCTTCCGCTGTCCACTGAAGTTTGCTCAATTTCATGTTCGTTGCATCAATGACACTGTCTAACCATCTCATCCTTTGCCATCCCCTTCTTCTTTGACTTTCAATCTATTGTATTGCTGCAACCTGCATTGTATATCTGGTCAGACAGGTTGTCTATTTCTATAACAGACTGAAACCTCCCTCTCCCACAAAAAAATCCTACTTTCCTGCATGCAATGGTCTTATCCATTGCAGGGAATTCAAATATGTATCCTCCATCTTCAAGTTGAAGAGATACAGTTCTGCATAAGAACATAAGCCAATGCTGGATCAGGCCAATGGCCCATCTAGTCCAACACTCTGTCACACAGTGGCCAAAAATACCAGGGGCCATCAGGAGGTCCAGCAGTGGGGCCAGGACACTAGAAGCCCTCCCACTGTTGCCCTCCCCCAGGCACCAAGAATACAGAGCATCCCTTGCCACAGAGTCCCTATCTATACCTTGTGGCTAATAGCCACTGATGGACCTCTGCTCCATATGTTTCTCAGGTTGGCCAGGGATCGTGGAAGTTTTTCACCTTCCTCTGGGCATAGAGCAAGGGTCACTGGTAGAGTGGGGGGGGAGGTAGCCGTGAATTTCCTGCATTGTGCAGGGGGTTGGACTAGATGGTCTTTGAGGTGGCTTCCAGTTCGATGTTTCTATGATTGGAGAGCGGCAGGCTGTAATCTGGAGAACCGGGTTTGATTCCCCCACTCCTCCACACGAAGCCAGCTGGGTGAAACTGGGCCAGTCACAGTTCTCTCAGAGCTCTCTCAGCCCCACCTACCTCACGGGGGGGGGTCTGTCGTGGGGAAAGGAGGGGAAGGTGATTGTAAGCCACTCTGAGACTCCTTTGGGTAGTGCAGAGTGCAGGGGGTTGGACTAGATGACCTGCAAGGTCCCTTCCAACTCTAACATTCTATGATTCTATGGAGAGCAGTGTATAAAACCAATTCTTATTCTTATTCTTATTCTTCCTCTTCTTCCTCTTCTTCTTCCTCCTCCTCCTCCTCCTCCTCCTTCTCCTCCTCCACCAAATGGCCTTAATATTCACAAGAATCCCAACCCGGGATTTTGCCAGCCACTTCAGTGCACAGCGCACTGTGTCGTGATCAACAGCAAGCCACAGGCTCAGACTCTCAGCGTAGATATTTTTTATATATATTAGTGACAATAGAAGGTGATAAGGGGTTGTTGTTGTTGATGCTGTTTCTCCCGGGGAAAGATGGATGGGTTGTTGTTTTTTAATTTTTCTCCCCCCCCCTTGAACCGAGTCAATTTTTCATTTCGGGGATAACCATCTCATTTCGCGACGGGAGCAACATCAAGGCAGAAACAAAGCAACAGGCAATCCGGGCCCAGCGTTGGTGCTCCACGAAAGCTCCCCCACCCCACCCACCCCAAATTCAAAAGGAGCAGAACCCAGTTTGATAGACTTTGGCGCCTTCTCTCTCTCTCCCTCTCTCTCTCCCTCTCTCTCTCTCCACTTGTTTATTAACGATTTGGAATTGGGAGTAAGCAGTGATGTGGCTAAATTTGCAGATGACACAAAGTTGTTCAGGGTGGTGAAAACCAGGGAGGATTGTGAGGCACTCCAAAGGGATCTGTTGAGGTTGAGGATGGGTGAGTGGGCGTCAACCTGGCAAATGGGGTTCAATGTGGCCAAGTGCAAAGTGATGCACATTGGAGCAAAAAATCCTAAATATAAATACACGTTGAAGGGGTCTGATCTGGCAGAGACGGACCAAGAGAGAGATCTTGGAGTCGTAGTGGATAACTCGCTGAAAATGTCTACACAATGTGTAGCTGCAATAAAGAAGGCCAATGCTATGCTGGGGATTATTAGGAAGGGAATTGATAACAAATCAGCCAGTATCATCATGCCCCTGTATAAATCATTGGTGCGACCTCATTTGGAATACTGTGTACAGTTCTGGTCACCACATCTCAAAAAGGATATTATAGCATTGGAAAAAGTGCAGAGAAGGGCAACTAGAATGATAAAAGGGTTGGAACACCTTCCCTATGAAGAAAGGTTAAAATGCTTGGGGCTCTTTAGCTTGGAGAAACGACGGCTGAGAGGTGACATGATCGAGGTTTATAAGATCATGAATGGGATTGAGCAGGTTGAGAAAGAAGTACTTTTCTCCCTTTCTTTCTCACAATACAAGAACTCGTGAGCACTCTATGAAATTGCTGAGCAGTCGGGTTAGAACAGATAAAAGGAAATACTTCTTCACCCAAAGAGTGATTAACATATGGAATTCACTGCCACAGGAGGTCGTGGCAGCTGCAAGCATGGACAGTTTCAAGAGGAAATTAGATAAACATATGGAGCAGAAGTTCATCAGTGGCTATTAGCCACAGGGTGTAGATGGGAACTCTCAGTCTGGGGCAGGTGATGCACTCTATTCTTGGTGCTGGAGGGGCGGCAGTGGGAGGGCTTCTAGTGTCCTGGCCCCACTGCTGGACCTCCTGATGGCACCTGGTATATTTTGGCCGCTGTGTGACAGAGTGTTGGACTAGATGGGCCATTGGCCTGATTCAACATTGGCTTCTCTTATGTTCTTATGTTCTTATGTAATGATCATTCTAATCCTGGTGACCTTCAACCGCACTCGATTGACTAGTAAGAAAAAAAAGCCAGTTGGTTTTCTGCTCGAAATCAATAAGTTCAGGGGCCTTCTCCTTCACATACACACACACACGACTGTCTCTTTTCCTGCCTGTCTTTCTCTTTTCGCTCAACACATCAGGACAGGCATGTTAGCAGCTTACCCGGCAGATGTTAAAAAGACAGCAGCTGCAGTACGGAACCTGCGGGGATACCACGTACGGGGTACTCGGAGGGCAAGCAGGAACTTGTTATCTCCCCCCACCCCATGACCTGCTGTGTTTGTACTTTTCAGATGTTCCCTAGTAAGATTTCAAAATCAATCCGTGAAACATAATAGTTACTCGCCGGCTTTCCCGTTGCTTTCAATTTGTTCCTAGCATCATTGTCTCTTCCGGTGAGTTCTGTACTCTCCCGATGTGAAGAACGATAGCCTCCGTTTCGGAAGGATTCGGATTTGATTTGATCTAGAAGCCACGGATTTGTCTTTTTTGGTGGTCCGTAGTATCACTCTAGAGTTGCGGTGGCTCAAGTGGTTAAGACGTCGAACTGCAGACCGGAAGGTCGGTAGTGCAACAGTTCGAGGCCCGAGTGCCGCGTGACGGAGTGAGCTCCCGTCTCTGGCCAACCTAGCAGTTCGAAAGCAAGAAATTGCAAGTCGATAAATAGGTACCACTTTGGTGGGAAGGTAACGGCGTTCCATGCATCTTAGCATCTAGTCATGCCAGCTGCATGACCATGGAAATGTCTTTGGACAGTGCTGGCTCTTCGGCTTGGAAACGGAGATGAGCACTGCACCCCTAGAGTCGGATTCGACTGGCTTTTGAGCAAGGGAAACCTTTACTCACCTTTTGCCAGGACACTAATGATCTAGTATGGCAAAGCCAAGCGGACGCTTAGGGCTCCCTCAAGTGCACACCTATATCTGGATCAGGTCTGACCAGAGTCAACCAAAAAAAAGTCTAATTTAGGGTTGCCAGGTCCTTACCATCTACTGGCAGGGGAGGTACTCTTCTTCTTCCTGGACTTTTCCCCACCATCGAGTTTTTTCTCAAACAATAGAGCGTCCCCATAGAATAGATGCACTCTATTCTTGGTGCTGGAGGGGGCAGCAGTGGGAGGGCTTCTGGTGCCCTGGCCCCACTGCTGGACCTCCTGATGGCACCTGGTATATTTTGGCCGCTGTGTGACAGAGTGTTGGACTAGATGGGCCGTTGGCCTGATTCAACATGGGCTTCTCTTCTGTTCTCTTATGTTCTTAACCATAGAGTTTTTTCTCAAGTGATAGAGTGTCTTCCCCCCGGCAATGTGGCCTGTGTGATGATGTCACCTCTGGGTGACGTTTTCGCACCGGGCACATTGGCACGGATGGGGGTCCATGACCACGGAGATGCCTTTGGACAGCGCTGGCTCTTCGGCTTGGAAACGGAGATGAGCACCGCATCCCTAGAGTCGGATTCGACTGGCTTTCAAGCAAGGGAAACCTTTACCTTTATCTAGTATCACTCTATCCGTTTCACGAAGGTCTTACTGCCGTCAGCTTTTCCTAGCATTATTGTCTTTCCCAGTAGAAAAGATCAGGAGTCCAGTAACACCTTAAAGACTAACAAAATTTGTGGCAGGGGAGGAGCTTTCATGAGTCACAGCTCACATCTCACGAAAGCTCGTCCCCTGCCACAAGTTCCGCTAGTCTTTAAGGTCCTACTCAGGGCTCTTTGTGTAGAAAAGGCCCAGCAGGAACTCATTAGCATAATAGGCCACACCCAACAGCAAAAACTCATTAGCATATCAGGCCACACCCCTGACAGCACAGCTCATTAGCATGTCAGGCCACACACCCCATGTTGCCAGAAGTGAGGTCATCCAGCCACACCCACCTTTTGCTTCTTATTCTGTTTACCTTGTTTGTTGTCAAAACCCAGGGCTTTTTTTGTAGCAGGAACTCCTTTGCATGTTAGGCCACGTACCCCCTAATGTGGCCAATCCTAAGGAGTTTCTGCTGTTGGGTGTGGCCTGTTATGCTAATGAGTTCTTGCTGGGTGTGGCCAACTCGGGAGCCAGCCGGAACTCCGTTCCTGTGCCTTCCTGCCCCAAAATAGCCCTGGTCTTACTGGACTCTTGCTCATTTCAAGTGGTACACATAGGCTAACATGGCTATCCATCTTGATTTGTCTTTTCCAGTGAGTCTTCTCAAACTGAACAAAGTTTGAGTCCAGTGGCACCTTTTAAGACCAATAAAGGCACCTTTCTTTGTTCTGGGTATAAGCTTCTGTGTGCACGCATGCTTCATCAGGTACCTTGTCAAGAAGTACTTTTCTCCCTTTCTCACAATACAAGAACTCGTGGGCACTCCATAAAATTGCTGAGCAGTCGGGTTAGAACAGATAAAAGGAAGTCCTTCTTCACCCAGAGAGTGATTAACATATGGAATTCACTGCCACAGGAGGTGGTGGCAGCTACAAGCATGGGCAGTTTCAAGAGGGAATTAGATAAACATCTGGAGCAGAGGTCCACCAGTGGCTATTAGCCACAGGGTATAGATGGGAATTCTCAGTCTGGGGCAGGTGATGCACTCTATTCTTGCTGCTGGAGGGGGCAGCAGTGGGAGGGCTTCTAGTGTCCTGGCCCCACTGCTGGACCTCCTGATGGCACCTGGTATATTTTGGCCACTGTGTGACAGAGTGTTGGACTAGATGGGCCTTTGGCCTAATTCAACATGGGCTTCTCTTATGTTCTTAAGTCTGTTGCAAAGGCAAGCTGACGAACTTTGGTTCCTATTATCCACTCTCCCTGTGTAATCCTACCTGTGTAATTCTAAGTCCACTGACTTCAAAGAGAAGGGTGTCAATCTGCTTAAGACGGCCCTGCCAAAAATGAGCCACTATTTGGTCCAGAAAGTACGGAATTTCTAACTTTATGCCTCTGTGAAACAGGCTGTCGTAGAAACTAGGGAAGTTCTTCTGGAATTAGCTGTTTTAGATTTTCCGGGTTGTGCAGCCGTGGTCTTGGCACTGTAGGACCTGATGTTTCGCCAGCAACTGCGACTGGCATCTTCAGAGGTATAACACAGAAAAACGGAGTACTCTCTGTGTCAAGGTGAGAAGAAAAACGGTAGGCAGGTAATTTATATTTACTCAGGAAGGTGGATCAGGGTAGATATAAATTACCTGCCTTCCATTTTTCTTCTCACTTGGACACAGGGAGTACTCCATCTTTCTGTGTTATACCTCTGAGGATGCCAGTCCACAGTTGCTGGCAAAATGTCAGGTCCTCCAATGTCAAGACCACGGCCACACAACCCAGAAAATCTACAGCAGCCAGGGCTATTTTGGGGCAGGAACGCACAGGAACGGAGTTCCAGCTGGCTCCCAAGTTGGCCATGCCCTGCAGGAACTTATTAGCATAATAGGCCACACCCAGCAGCAGAAACTCATTAAGACTGGCTACATTAAGGGTGTGTGACTTAACATGCAAAGGAGTTCCAGCTCCAAAAAAAGCCCTGGGTTTTGGCAACAAACAAGGTAAACAGAATAAGAAGCAAAAGATGGGTGTGGCTGGATGACCACATTTCTGGTAAGATGGGGGTGTGGCCTAATATGCTGAGCTGTGCTTCCAGGGATGTGGCCTAATATGCTAATGAGTTCCTGCTGGGCTTTTTCTACAAAAATAGCCCTGACAGCAGCTAATGAATTCCAGTCGTGAAAGCCTTCGACAACATATTCTTCTGGAATGTTCAAAGATAAAGAGGTACAAATCAGTAACTATCAGCCATTTGGTGTAAACAGAGAGGAAGCTCAGCGCTGGATGGAAGCCATGTTGGCTGGAGGAAAACTAGGGTTGCCACCCTCCAGGTGAGGCCTGGATATCCTGGAATCACAGCTGATCTCCAGAGTACAGAGAGCAGTTCCTCTGGAGAAAATGGCTTCTCCTTCTCCCAAGCTACTTGAACTCGGGGGCATCCAATGAAGCCGATGGGCAGTAGGTTCAGGACAGACAAAAGGATATACTACTTTACACAGGGAGTGGTTGAAATGTGGAATTCACTGCCAGAAGATGTAATGATGGCCACAGCTCAAAAAGGGGATGAGACAGATTCAAGGAGGATCAGTCTATCAATGGCGACTAGCCATGGTGACTGAGCGGAACCTCCACATTCAGAGGCACTCATCCTCAGAATCCCAGGGCCAGCAGGCAACATCAGGAGAAGGCCTCTCTGCCCTGTTGCTGGCCATCCAGACAAACTTGTTAGCTGCTGTGTGAGACAGGATGCTGCACTAGATGGACCAATGGCCTGATCCCGCAGGGCTCTTCTTATGTCCTTATGTGTCATACCCCACCCATGTCTCTCCCCCCCACACACACACACACACCACACTTCCCCCAGCCCCCAGCCCTAAAATCTCCAGGAATTTCCTGATGTGGAATTGACAGCACTAAGGAAGAGTCACGAGGCTGCAGGAAGCCTACAGACTTCACTGAATGCAAAGACTGGATACCCACTCCCGTTTATTTAGAAAATGTATATCCTGCCCTCCAGCACAGGAGGCGACCCCCAAAAGGACTTACAAAAAGAACAAAGGCATTAGGTCATAATATACAACTAGACCTATGGGGGAAAGTTTGGAAAGTTAACATAAAATTTACCAAAGCGCCATCTCATAAAGAGAATTTGTATAAAATGCTTTATAGATGGTATATGACACCAGAGAAACTAGCTAAATGGTATCCAAATATGTCAAATCTATGCTGGGAATGTAAACTTGAAAACTGGCTCCTTTTGCCATATGTGGTGGACTTGTGATGTAGTTAAAAAATATTAGATACGGCTGCATGAAATAATGCAAGAAATACCAGATAAAAATATTCCATTCATACCAGAAATGTTTTTATTGAATATTGTGCTGCAAGAGTTTAATGTACAAGATATACACAGGGCTATTTTGGAGCAGGAATGCACAGGAATGGAGTTCCGGCTGGCTCCCAAGTTGGCCACGCCCAGCAGGAACTCATTAGCATAATAGGCCACACCCAACAGCAGGAACTCATTAGGACTGGCTACATTAGGGATGTGTGGCCTAACATGCAAAGGAGTTCCTGCTACAAAAAAGCTCTGGGTTTTGACAACAAGCAAGGTAAACAAAATAAGAAGCAAGTGGGTATAGCTGGATGACCACACTTCTTGTAACACGGGGGTGTGGCCTAATATGCTAATGAGTTCCTGCTGGGCTTTTTCTACAAAAAAAGCCCTGGATATACATATGATTGTACCAGTTGTAACCACAGCTAGAATTTTGTATGCAAAATATTGGAAGAAAGAAGAAGTTGAATTGATATTCAAATTGTTGGATGCAGCAGAAATGGACAAATTAACGTTACAGTTACAAGAAAAACCTGAAAGTGACTTTGAAAAAAAAAATGGGAGAGACTTTATGAATGGTTGCAAAAATACCTGGGTAATTTACGGGATAGATCTTAACAATAATCAACAAATGATAAAAATGAAAATGATTCGACATAAGCATATGGTTTATAGTAAATGTAGAGTATAGACTCCAGCACTTAACTCCTTTTCTGTCTTACTGTAATTCTTGTTTCTTTTTTTCCTGTCTGTTTACTGTTTAAGAAGAAGAAGAGGAGGAGAGATTGGATTTATACCCCGCCCTTCACTACCCAAAGGTGTCTCAGAGCGGCTTACAAACTCCTTTCCCTTCCCCTCCCCACAACAGATGCCCTGTGAGGTAGGTGGGGCTGAGAGAGCTCTTGACAGAAACTGCTCTTTTTCAAGGACAGCTCTTATCAGAACCACGGCTTGCCCAAGGTCATCCAGCCAGGTGCAAGTGGAGGAGTGGGGAATCAAACCCGATTCTCCCAGATTAGAGTCCGCGCACTTAACCACTACACCAAACTGGCTTAAAAATAATAAAATTTCTTTATAATAATAAAAAAAGAATGAAGGCACGATAAAGTGACCCACGTAGAACATAAAGCCCCACCCCGAAACCCCTTAATAAAACACACCCAAGAGCACTGGCATTCACCCTACTACTCCACTTGGCAAAGTTCGAAACCTTCCTACAGCTTGAGGCGCTTTCCGTTGGAGAAAGATTCTTCAGGTTGGAGGGAAATCTTCCGCTTTGCTGAGCAGGGAGTTAGGATACAAGCTGCCAATTTGAAAGTCACAGAACAACAGCAGCCAACCCCCCCCCCCCACATACACACACAGAGTTCCCCCATATAAAACATGGGGGGAAATGGACTTTGTTCTGTGCAAGTTGTCCCCGGGGAAGTAATTCCACCATCGGGGTGCCATCACAGAGAAGACCCTGTCCCGATCACCTGACTAAACCCAGAAGGCAAGGACACCCAGGGGAGGGTCTCAAAAGATCAGTTCAGAGGCTTATAGGGGAACGGCTGGTCCTTCAATTAGCATCTTCATGAGGGGTTCGATACATAGGGTTGCCAGCCTCCAGGCAGGGCCTGCAGTTCTCCTAGAATTACAACTGATCTCCAGGCAAGAAAGATCGGTCTCCCTGAAGAAAATGGCTCCTTTCAGGGGTGGACCGGACTCTATGGTATTATACCCTGCTGAAGTCCCTTCCTTCCCCAAATCCCACCTTTCCCAGACTCCATTCAGCAAAACCTTCAGGAATTTCCCAACCCAGAGTTGGCAACCCTATGAGCTGTGTAAGCCTCCTCCTCCTGTGTCTCTGCTTTGCGAGCTGTGACTTTTTCTATGTGTGGGCTGCATCTCTTTCATCAGTGCATGAGCATTTTGAATCACAGAATCATAGAGCTGGAAGGGACCTCCGGGGTCATCTAGTCCAACCCCCTGCACAAGGCAGGAAAGTCACAAAGACCTCCCCCTCCACACCCCCAGTGACCGCTGTTCCATGCCCAAAAGATGACAAAAAAAATCTCCAGGATCCTTGGCCAAACCTGCCTGGAGAAAAATTGCTTCCTGACCCCCAAAGTGGTAATCAGCATTTCTCTGGGCGTGTAAGAAAGGACCACAAGAACTAAGCACTGAGGCAACCCTTCCTACCCTCCCTCTCATGATCTGCAGGTTATGCTCCCTTCATAGTATCCACGGATGCAAGCAATGCTCCCTGTAAGCTGTGGAGTCCCATGAGCAAAAATTCTACTTTGTGTGTTCCTGGCATTAAAGTTGTGAGTGAGCAATTGGGCTACTGCATCCATCAGTCAGCCCCGGGGCCATCCCTCCTGAGCTAAGGCAAAAATGCATGCACCAGAGGCTAAAAAAAACTGTGAGCCAGCTCACACTATCTCAGCTTAGAGGGAACACCGGATGCAAGCACCTTGAAGGTGGGAAGGAAGGCCTGCAGAATGACACGTGATGCACTAGAGGGAATTAGATACACATATTTATTTATTTCTCAGATTTTTATCTCGCCCCCCTGGCCAAAGCTGGCTCAGGGCGGCTCACATAAAAACATGTAATTACACTGAAACATAGTTGCAGTTAGAACAATTATAAAATCATAATAAAGTGCTAGTAAATTATTGGTGCTCATATGACGGTAGCAGCCAGTATACGAAGTTCTCCGCCCGCAGTCAGCTCTCGGTGTTTATTTTGAGTGTCCTTGCAGGGAGTTTCCAGCATCCAGGTGTCATGCCTGCCCCCGATCTGGCGCCTGAAAGCTCGGCCGTGACCCCAGAGACACCCCCTGACCCGGCACCAGGGAGCTCTGCCCCCGATCTGGCACCTGACAGCTTGGCCACGACCCCCTCGGACCCAGCACCAGGGAGCTCAGATATCAGGGATGCGGTGCCTTTAAGTCCCTCCAAGGTGCCGGAGTCCTCAGAGAATCTAAGTGCTGGAAGGGATGAGCTCCCAGCTGTGAGGCAACCAGCACCTGGGGTGGATACATCACCACCCAACTCGCCCCCACGTGCGGACCGACTGCGAGACCACAGGCGCAGAGACTTGCCGGCTCGACGAAAAGAGGCACGTGTATGGGGGCGACGATCAATGAGCCCCGAGTATTAACCGGAGCAGGGACCTGGCAACGACCAGTTAATTAGTTAACAAGCCAGTATTTAAGAACATCACCAGCCGTGAGCAAACCGTGCTGGCAAACTCGTCGTAAGACCACTCCGCTTGCACCTCTCGTTGTTCCCTTGTCTCGCCTTGACTCTCTGGCTCCCGACCTCGGCACGTATCTGAATGCTTCTTCCGGCTCCTGACCTCGGCTCGGCTTCTGGACTCCGCTTTGAACACTGACTAACGGTACGACTGACAACGGCTTTGCTCTCCGCCTTGAAACTTTGACTGATACCTCTGGCTGATCCCTGGAACTCTCTCTGACTACGTCACTGGGCTATCCCTCGGTACCCGGCCCCCGGGCCCCATCGTGACATCAGGGCCTTCTCCCTTTTTTCCAACAAATGCCCTTCATTGGTGGTGGCGGCTCCCCAAATGCCTGGCGGAAGAGCTCCGTTTTACAGGCCCTGCGGAACTGCACAAGATCCCACAGGGCCCTGATCTCCTCTGGGAGCTTGTTCCACCAGGATGGGGCCGCCATCGAAAAGGCCCTGGCCGTTGACAGCCTAGTGTCCTTAGGACCCAGGAGGGCCAGCCGATTCTGGACCCCCGACCACAGTGCTCTCTGGAGAACATATGGATAAACATATGCTTCAAAAGGGAATTAGATAAACCTATGGAGCAGAGGTCCATCAAGTGACTATTAGCCACAAGGTATAGATAGGAACTCTCGGTCTGCGGCAAGTGAGGCTCTGTATTCTTGGTGCTGGAGGGGGCAACAATGGGAGGGCTTCTAGTGTTCTGGCCCCACTCCTGGACCTCCTGATGGCACCTGGTATATTTTGGCCACTGTGTGACAGACTGTTGGACTGGATGGGCCATTGGCCTGACCCAACATTGGCTTCTCTTATGTCCTTATCCTAGAAGAGAGATTAATGGGTAGAGTTGGCTGGATTCAGTTGCATTGGCACAGAATTCGATTCTTTTGCTCTCCCTGCATGAATGCACACAGCTCTGGTTATGATCTATACAGCCAGAACTCAGGGGACCATTCTCCTTCTGCATATTCATTGCCTCCAAAGCCCACAGTTAGATCCAGAGTCCCCCTCCTGCTGCCCTCTGGCATCCTCTTCCCAGTCGCTTGCAAAACCCACACGTGGTGGCCCGCGCATGGCTTTAAATCTACTACTATGGAAAGCCCAGAGGCGCCATGAACTTTATGCCTCTCCAAGGAGATACGAAAGGCGGCTATAATGTCTTTTTGTGTGTGCACGCCTCCTTCCAAAGGTGACTGCGAGGACAGACCTGTAGCCAAGGTTGGCATGCATGCCAGGACCGGGGGGAGGGGGAATTATTGCCGAGATTTTATTAGAGCGCATAAAGATATGATGATGTTTTTGATACCACAGTCACCAGCAGCACAATCATTGCATTGAAGACAATATTTCTCTTCTTCTTCTTCTTCTTCTTCTTCTTCTTCTTCTTCTTCTTCTTCTTCTTCTTCTTCTTCTTCTTCTTCTTCTTCTTCTTCTTCTTCTTCTTCTTCTTCTTCTTCTTCTTCCCCCCCTTGGCTTTTCATGCAAGGGGGGAAACTCATCTTTTCTCTGTGTCACATAAAAATGCAGACTGTTTAAAAAAACAGACCCAATTTGTTGCAATCTCAGGACACAAAGTCTCACAGAGGTTAGGAATCTCTATGGTTTTTGATTGAGGCAGATAAACAACCAAGACCGCTTCTCCAGAATTGCTTGTTCTACTGTGGGAGAAGAAGCAGAAGCAGAAGCAAGCGGAGGAGAAGGAGGAGGAGGAGGAGGAGGAGGAGGAGGATTGGATTTATACCCAAAGGAGTCTCAGAGCGGCTCACAATCTCCTTTCCCTTCCCCTACCCACAACAGACACCCTGTGAGGTAGGTGGGGCTGAGAGAGCTCTTTCGAGAACTGCCCTTGAGAGAACAGCTCTGAAAGAACTTGTGACTGAACCAAGGTCACACCAGCATCTGCACATGGAGGAGTGGGGAACCAAACCCGGCTCTCCCAGATTAGAGTCCGTGCTCCTAACCGCTACACCAAACTGGCTCTCCCGTGGCTTAGGGGTTGAGTATCTGCTTGGCATGCAGAAGGTCCCAGGTTCAATCCCCAGCATCTCCAGTTAAAAAGGACCAAGTGGTAGGCAACGCTTCCTCTAAGCTGTGGAGTTTTGTGAGCAAAAATTGTACTTTGTGAGCTACTCGCATTAAAGTTGTGAGCCGGCAGTTTGGCTTACTGCATAAATTAGCTTGCTCTGGAGCCATTCTTCCTGAGTAAAGGGAAAAATGTGTGAGCCAGAGACTAAAAAACTGTGAGCTAGCTCACACTAACTCAGCTTAGAGGGAACACTGGTGGTAGGTGATGGGGAAAAACCTGAGACACCCTGGAGAGATGCTACCAGTCTGAGTAGACTCACACAGACCTTGATGGGGCAATGGGCTGATTCAATATAAGGCAGGTTCATGTGTGTTCATGTATGTATGCAGTAACAGGTCACTGGTCTTCCTTGGCTGCATTGTAGAGAAGGAAATACTCACCCGAGGGCCATGGCTCAGCAGGATGGCCTCTGCTTTGCAGGCTGAAGGTCTCAATTTCAGCCCTTGGCATCTCCAGTTTTAAGGATGAGGTAGTAGGTGATGCATAAGACCTCTACCTGGGAAAAAAATGTAATCTCTAGCACTTCATCCCCACTTTTAACCAGCAGAGTCAGATGTGTCCTTAAATGGCCAACATTGGCTCCTTGCTGCTTTTTGCACCTGCACTGTCCATGGCCTCAGTTTGTGGTCACATAAACATATTGCAAGATTACCTGATTTCATGGGCAGACACTAAAGGCACACAGGTACACATAAGTGGTCAGTCTCAACTCAAAAATCTCAACCGCAGTGTTTTCCCTCTTAACTATGAGATCCTTAACAACTGGAGAGCGGCAAGCAACAGATTGCTGGAGGGCGCAGCAGTTGCAAGAAAGCTGTCTGAAACGGCATGAATTGACACTCCCCGATTTGTCTGGATGTGCCTGAGAAGCTTGGTGAATGATTGGCGTGCGGAATTGGTAACAGCTATGAACATGGCTTCGTGGAACCTTCCAATAACTGACACATTAGGGAAGGAGGATGCCAGGAGAAACTGTCACTCATTGGTTTAGAAGCCATGTCTTAGAGCCCTGGTTCCCAAAGTGGGCAATACCGCCCCATGGGGGGCACTGGGACGATCCAGTCGGAGCCTTGGGTGCAACTGGGGTGGGGACGTTGAATAAAAATATGGGGGTGGTGGAAGCATAAAGAAAGAAGAGTCCAGGACCTATCTAAAGCACCCTTTTCCTGCCTTCTCTTGGTCTTCCCTGGGATCAGGGAGGGAGGTGGAGGTGGAGAGGGGTGCCCACAGCCAATCACAGCCATGCATTTGCAAACTGCAAATGGATGTGCACCCTTGTAAGGCTGGTGTTGCTGCTGGGCTATTTGTGGTGGTTGCCGCTGGCCTCTGGCTTCAAGCCGACGACATCTTTCTTTACTTACAACAACATCTTTCTTTACTATGTGCAAATTTGTCACCGCATGGATTTGTCACTTCTTGAAGGTCGATTTCCAGGGGGACGCTGAGTAAATTTTGTTTTTTCTGAAAAGGGGGCAGTAGGCCAAATAAGTTTGGGAATCTCTGTCTTAGAGAATGACTCTAGGGATTGCTTATACCTCAGAGAAAAGGAAGGGCACAGAGGACTGTCAATAGAAGGCATTTCTCCTTCCCCCGGAGCTATGATCATTGGAATGAGAGACCAGTTCCTCCAACATCGCAACCTTCTGATCGTAGAATCTTCAAATCAGAAGAAAAATGTGTGTCACAAATGGCCTCCTCTGCCTTCGGGGACCCTGATTCAGAACCATTTCAACTTTACATATTATTCTAACCAACTCTTGGAATTGTGCCTAGAAGTGAGCAACTGACGTTCTCAAGGCAAAATGTAATCCCAGCAACTAATACCCGTCAGCGGGCCTCGTTGTTGCATTATGTATTAACTGGAGCTTTGGAACGGATTTCAAAGGCTACCCACAAAGATGACATTGCGGGAACTGAATGTAGCAGAGACCAGAGCAGGGTTTAAAGATGGACTCGATCTTTCTGTGTTATACCTCTGAGGATGCCAGTCACAGCTACCGGTGAAACGTCAGGCACTACAATGCCAAGACCACGGCCGCACAACCTGGAAAATCTACAGCAACTAATAAACTCCAGCCGTGAAAGCCTTCGACAATGTAAAGGTTTCCCTTGTTCAAAAGCTAGTCGAAACCAACTATAGGGGGCGGTGCTCATCTCCGTTTCCAAGCTGAAGAGCCAGCGCTGTCCGAAGATGTTTCCGTGGTCGTGTGGCTGGCGTGACTAGACACCAAGGCGTGCAGAACGCTGTTACCTTCCCACTGAAGCGGTCCCTATTTATCTCCTTGCAATTTCTTGCTTTCGAACTGCTAGGTTGGCAAGAGACGGGGCCAGAGACGGGAGCTCGCTCCGTCACGCGGCACTCGGGTCTCGAACTGCCGAACTATCGACCTTCTGGTCTGCAGCTCAGCATCTTAACCTCTGAGCCACCATTGCCTGGGGTTAACTGTGGACAAACCCTTCTTCTCGAGGAAAAGCAACAGCCGGCACACTAATCGAGTATGGGCAAAGATGCTGTGTGTCGTAGTGGAGATTCCAGCATCTACTTCTGCATTGCGTGCAGAAGCTCCCAATTCGATGGCTACAGTCAGAAGAAACTCAGGGAGAACAGCCGGAAGAGAGCTTGACCCGGACTTTGGAGAGCTGCTGCTGGCAAGAGGAGACAGTCCTGAGATATATCTTAGATATGTATTTATTATTCCCATCCTCCAAAAAAATCCCAAGAAGGTGCCTGGCCCAGGCAAGCCCAGGCAAGACTGACTTCTTCGGATCTTGGAAGCTAAGCAGGGCCAACTCTGGCAAGTATTTGGATGGGAGACCTCCAGAGAATACCAGGGCCGGGAGGCCAGAGGCAGCTATCAAGCCACTTCTCTGAACATCCTCCAAGCCCCAGTAGGTGTCACCAGAGGTTGCCATGACTTCTAGGCATGGGCACATATGAGGAAAGGTTGAAGGAGCTGTGTATGTTTAGCCTGGAGAGGAGATGACTGAGAGAAGAAGAAGAAGAAGAAGAAGAAGAAGAAGAAGAAGAAGAAGAAGAAGAAGAAGAAGAAGAAGAAGAAGAAGAAGAAGAAGAAGAGGAAGAGGAAGAGGAGGAGGAGGAGGAGGAGGAGGAGGAGGAGGAGGAGATTGGATTTATACCCCACCCTTCACTACTCAAAGGAGTCTCAGAGTGGCTTATAAACTCCTTTCCCTTCCCCTCCCCTCAACAGACACCCTGTGAGGTAGGCAGGGCTGAGAGAGCTCTGACAGAAACTGCTCTTTTTCAAGAGCAGCTGTGCCAGAGCTATGGTTTACCCAAGGTCATCCAGCAGGTGCAAGTGGAGGAGTGGGGAATCAAACCCGGTTCTCCCAGATTAGAGTCCGCACACTTAACTACTACACCAAACTGGTGTATGATAACCATCTTCAAGTTCTTGAAGGGCTGTCCTATAGAGGATGGTGCAAAGTTGTTTTCTGTTGCCCCAGAAGGTCAGACTGGAACCAACGGGTTGAAATTAAATCAAAAGAGTTTTCAGCTAAACATGAGGAAGAACAGGCTTCCTCGGGAGGTGGTGGGCTCTCCTCCTTTGGAGGTTTCCAAACAGAGGCTAGATGGCTACCTGACAGCAATGCTGATTCTGTGAACTTGGGCAGATCATGAGAGGGAGGGCAGGAAGGGTTGCCTCGGGGCTTAGTGCTTGTGGCCCTTTCTTACACGCCCAGGGGAAAGCTGATTGTCACTTTGGGGTCAGGATTGTCACTTTGGGGTCAGTAATTCCCAGTTGCAATTTGGCTGTTACACTGTGCAGAGGCTACAGTCCTGACACCACATGGCATTTTATTATTTATTTATTACTTTCGATTTATATCCCGACTAGCCAGGAAACTGACTCAAGGTGGTATACAGTGGTTAAAATACCATAAAACAATAAATACAATAAAATTAATTAAACAACAGGTTACATAAAGTGCTAGTGTGAACAGAAGGCGATTCCTACGCTATATTCCCAGCGTCATGCGGGCAGCAAATCCAATGTTGTAACCAGGTTCATAAGATGTTCCATATTCAGTACCTCTTTCATCAGTGGCAGCCCCTAATCGAAGGCCTGGTGGAAGAGCTCTGTTTTACAGGCCCTGCAGAACTGTAGAAGGTCCCGCAGGGTCCTGAGGTCTTCTGGGAGCTCATTCCACCAGAATGGAGCCGCCACCGAGAAGGCCCTGGCTCTGGTTATCGCCACTCTGGCATCCCTCAGGCCCAGGACAGTCAGGTGGTTCTGTGATCCTGACCTCAGTGCTCTCTGGGGGATATGTGGGGAAAGGCAGACCCTCAGGTAGACAGGTCCCTGACCATATAGGGCTTTAAAGGTCAAAAACAGCACCTTGAAGCAAATCCGGTATGCTACTGGCAGCCTTCAGCACAGGCTGGGTGTGATGGGGCAGGTGATGCACTCTATTCTTGGTGCATGGGGGGGCAAGAGTGGGAGGGCTTCTAGTGTCCAGGCCCCACTGCTGGACCTCCTGATGGCACCTGTTACTTTTGGCCACTGTGTGACATAGAGTGTTGGACTAGATGGGCCATTGGCCTGATTCAACATTGGCTTCTCTTATGTTCTTATGATCTCACGTAGAGAGACCCATCAATGGCCTGGCTGTCGCATTCTGCACTAGCTGCAGCTTCCAGATGTGGGACAAGGGCAGCCCCATGTAGAGAGCGTTGCAGTAGTTTCCAACTTCCAGGTGGGTCCTGGAGATCTCCTGGACTTATAACTGAACTTCAGACTACTGGGATCAGTTCCCCTGGAGATGTGGCAGCTTTGGAGAGTGGACTGTACCCCACTGAGGTCCCGTCCCTTCCCCCAAGCACTGCACCTCCCCCAGCTCTGCCCCAAAGCTCTAGAAATTTTCCTACTTCGAGTCGGCAGCCCTGTGTGGCAAAGCACAAGAACGATCCAACGGCACAGAAAGAGAGCATAACCGCATGAGAATGCAATGAAAAATCCCTATAAAATTATGTCCTCAACTCTTCCAGCCGGAAATTACTTTCTTTCTCCCCCCGCTCCCTCTCTCTCGTTTTCTTTCTAAACACGGATGCCTCTCTAGGACGGCCCGGCCGATCGGAATGCAATAGCAGGAGAACTTATCACATTTTCCCTTCATCAGTCATGTCACCGGGAGATAATTATAGAATAAATAAGCGGAGAGATGGGCTTGGAGTTGACAGGCGATTATGGAAACGCCATAAGAGCTCTTTCCATCTTAGTCCTCTTCAGATCTCGGCGGGCGTGCGACAAATCCCTGCCTAATGCTCAGTCTCAGAGTGGCTGGCATCATGCAAATGTTTGCAAGACCCAGTTCCGCTGGGGCAAGAAGCAGAAAGATGCATGGCCCTCAATCTCATGAGGGTTTCAAAATGACTAAGTTACATCTGCGTGACCTTAAAAAAAATGGGAATTTGTTACGAACGTACTGAGAGGTATCTTGATTACTAGACAACTCTGAATGTCAGAAGTTTAAGAACATAAGAAGTGCCCTGCTGGATCAGACCAGTGGTCCGTCTAGTCCAGCATCCTCTCTCACACAGTGCCCAGCCAGTTCTTCTAGATATCCAATGACAGGGCACAGAGACCGAGGCCTTCCCCTATTAAGAACACCAGAAGAGCCCTGCTGGATCAGACCAGTGGTCCATCTAGTCCAGCAAGGGCATGGAGGCTGAGGTCTTCATTAGGACATAAGAAGAGCCCTGTCAGACCAATGGTCCATCTAGTCCAGCATCCTGTCTCACACAGTGGGCCAACCAGTTCCTCTGGAGGACCAACAACAGGGCATGGAGGCTGAAGCTTTCATTAGTACATCAGAAGAGCCCTGATGGATCTGATCAGTGGTCCATCTAGTCTCACACAGTGGCCAACCAGTTCCTCTGGAGAGCCAACAACAGGGCAGAGAGGCCAAGACCTTCCCCTGATAAGAACCTAAGAAGAGCCCTGCTGGATCAGACCAATGGTCCATCTAGTCCAGCATGATATCTCACACAGTAGCCAAACAGTTCCTCTGGAGGGCCAACAACAGGGCATAGATGCTGTGGCGGATCAGTCCTGCTCTAGCCTGCATGCCCAGTTTCACCCTGCTCTCCATGGTTTTCCTAACACCTGGAGAGGCTTTTCTCTCTCCCCAATAACCCACCACCACCACCTGACCTCTGTAGGAATTGCCAGCCGGGAGGGTCAGGACTCAAAGCTTCTCTTCCAAGTTCCTTGCCTCTGTGTCTCCCACTGCACAGCGCCTGGTCACCACAGGGACATTTTACTGCCTTGTGCGCCCCTGGAGGTATAGCTGCTTGCCAACTGACTGCCTTTCCCCAGTGCTCCTTTTAAAATACTGTGACCAAGATGGTGGAGGTCTATGTGATACAGAGAACCACTACCAGCATCAAAAGTTATAAAGCATTTATTAAAAAGAAAAATGTTTACAAGCATACTCTTAGCCCATCTGAGCACTGAAGTTCTGCCTCCCCCATCAAAAAAGATTTGCCCTCCTCCTCAGAGTCTGAGGATTCTCTTCTTCTTCTTCTTCTTCTTCTTCTTCTGTTTCTTCTTCTTCTGCCTCCTCCTCAGCCTCCTCCTCCACCTCCTCTCATTGGTGGCCTACAGCTCAAGAATGTCCTCCACCCTTTCCCCACTGTAATGAAAACTCCTGACCCACCAGAATGGACATCTGAAGAACAGGGGAAGGGCTGTGGCTCAGCAGCAGAGCATCCGCTTGGCATGCAGAAGGTCCCTGGTTCAATCCCCAGTATCTCCTGTTAAAAAGGACCAGGCAACTGGTAATGTGAAAGACCACTGCCAGAGACCTTGGAGAGCCACTGGCAGTGAGTAGGCAGTACTGACCTTGATGGACCAAGGGTCTGATTCAGTATAAGGCAGCTTCATTCGAAGAGTCATGGCTCAATGGTAGAGCCTCTGCTTGGCATGCAGAAGGTCCCAGGTTCAGTCCCCGGCATCTTCTATAAAAATGGGCCAGGCAGGAGATGATGTTAAAGACCTCAACCTGAGACTCTGGAGAACTGCTGTCAGCCCTGAGTAGATATATCCCTGACCATGTTTTCATCTCCGCTGCCTTGGGGACCAACCCTAGTTAGGTGAAAGACGGCATAAAATGTTTTAAATAAATGAATTAAATTAAATTGGTGTAGTGGTTAGGAGTCATGGACTCTAATCTGGGACAACCAGGTTTGATCCCCCTTGCCTCCACATGCAGCTGCTGGGGTGACCTTGGGTCAGTCACAAGTTCTCTCAGAGCTGCTCTCTCACAAGCAGTTCTCAAAAGAGCTTTCTCTGCCCCACCTACCTCATAGGGTGCCTGTTGTGGGGAGGGGAAGGGAAGGGAGTTTGTAAGCTGCTCTGAGACTCCTTTGGGTAGTGAAGGGTGGGGTATAAATCCAATCTCCTCCTCCTCCTCCTCCTCCTCCTCTTCTTCTTCTTCCTCTTCCTCTTCTTCTTCTTCTTCTTCATAGTTGAACCCTTAGTGAGGAGCCAGTCAAAGTTCAGAGCCACAGAGAAATCCTCTCCAACCACTGAGCCACCTCAACTCAACATCAGTGAATGCGCTAAGGGAGACCAGAGGCAGGTAAAGGTAAAGGTTCCCTTGCTTGAAAGCCAGTCGGATCCGACTCTAGGGTTGCGGTGCTCATCTCCGTTTCCAAGCCGAAGAGCCAGCGCTGTCCGAAGACGTTTCCGTGGTCATGTGGCCGGCATGACTAAACACCAAGGCGCACGGAACGCTGTTACCTTCCCACCGAAGTGGTACCTATTTATCTACTTGCAGTTTCTTGCTTTCGAACTGCTAGGTTGGCAGGAGCTGGAACTAGAGACGGGAGCTCACTCCGTCTTGCGGCACCCGGGTCTTGAACTGCTGAACTACTGACCTTCCACAGCCTGCAGTTCAGCGTCTTAACCACTTGAGCCACCGCAGCTCCTCCAGAGGCAGGAGGTGCTCCGTATACAGGCACACTAGCGGCACATCCTTCCAAAAGGCAGCAAAGAGACCTGACGTCCCCTCCATTTTGACAGGTCATTCTAGACACAGCCTGGGACCTCAAAGCCCCGGCCCACCGGTTAAAAGCAACTGAATTACAGCAATCAATACGGACGTCGCAGAACTTACAACAGAGCTCCGGAACAAGAAGCCATCCCATTCCTACTTGAGAAACCTTTGAGGTTTTGAATGTCTTAAAAATAGACATCCTCCCCAGTCCCCTTGTCGATCTCAGAGTTGCAAAGGCAGGGGACTTTGTCACAGAAGTCAAAATGTTAAGAGAAAGAAACGACGGAGCCGTTTGTTTTAATCCCTTTTCTCTCCTTCCCCCCCCCAAATGACAGGACCAAAATAGCTGGCGCTGTTCGTTTTGATCTAAGGGACAACTCCTTGTCGTTCACGGCAGCTTGTTGCTGAAGCACACGGTGACCCCATAAGCTGTGATGATCCCTTTCTGCCGAAATGATCTTCAAAATAACATTTAAGAGTGGGTTAACCGGCAACGTGACTCGGCTGGAGAAAAGAACCTGGCTCTTCGGGGCTCTGTCCTGGTTAGTGTGTTTTCTGAACTGCCATCAACCCTTCTACTGTCCTGAGTCTCAGAAGCTAAGCAGGGTTGGCCCCCATTAGTCCTTGGATGGGAGACCACCAAGGAAGTCCAGGGTTGCAACGCAGAGGAAGGCAACGGCAAACCACCTCTGTTTGTCTCTCCCCTGACCTGGATGGCCCAGGCTAGCCCCGTCTTGTCAGACCTTGAACGCTAAGCAGGGTTAATATTTGGATGGGAGATCACCAAGGAAGACAAAAATTGCTATGCAGGGGCAGGCAATGGCAAACCACCTCCGAAAGCCAGCCTGGTGTAGTGGTTAGGAAAATAGATTCTAATCTGGAAGAACTGGGTTTGAGTCCCCACTCCTCCACTTGCAGCTGCTGGTGTGACCTTGGGTCAGTCATGAGTTATTTCAGAGCTGTTCTCTCACAAGCAGTTCTCGAAAGAGCTCTCTCAGCCCCTCCTACCTCATGGGGTGTCTGTTGTGGGGAGGGAGATTGTAAGCCTCTCTGAGACTCCTTCAGGCAGTGAAGGGCGGGGTATAAATCCAATCCTCCTCCTCCTCCTCCTCCTCCTCCTCCTCCTCCTCCTCCTCCTCCTCCTCCTCCTCTTCTTCTTCTTCTTCTTCTTCTTCTTCTTCTTCTTCTTCTTCTGCCTTGGAAACAATACAGGATCACCATAAGTCAGCTCGTTGGCGCTTTACACCACCATGCCTTCACTGGGTCATCTTGATATTATCTTAGTGGCATAAAGATCACAGGTCGGTCCGTAGAAAAATATGCCAAAGACTACCGTCCCAGAGGGAGCTGCGGTGGCTCAAGTGGTTAAGACGCTGAACTGCAGGCTGTGGAAGGTCAGTAGTTCAGCAGTTCAAGACCCGAGAGTGCCGCATGACGGGGTGAGCTCCCGTCTCTGGTTCCAGCTCCTGCCAACCTAGCAGTTCGAAAGCAAGAAATTGCAAGTAGATAAATAGGTACCACTTCAGTTCTGTGCGCCTTGGTGTTTAGTCATGGCGGCCACATGACCACGGAAACGTCTTCGGACAGCGCTGGCTCTTCGGCTTTGAAACGGAGATGAGCACCGCAACCCTAGAGTCGGATTCGACTGGCTTTCGAGCAAGGGAACCTGTACCTTTACCATCCCAGAAGACACCCACCCAAATACCAAATGGGTGAACAAGTTTTCAAGGATCCCAGAACTTTGCAATGGGATGTATGTATACTAAAAAACTGTTACAAAGATGGTGGAATGAAGAAAAAAATCACAGCACGATAAAGAAACCCTTAGTCTTCAGTCGCCCCAATGCATTCCGCTCCCCAGTCTCCTTCCAAGGAGCTCAGGAGTGGACTCGTGGTTCTCCTCCTCCCCATTTGGTTCTCACAACATATCATAGGTGTCACTTTTGGGGAGATCTGACAATGCTCAACTCAGTTATGCACTATTAGTACACATGCTAACCTCCAGGTGGGCCCTGGAAATCTTCTTGAATTAAAATTGAGCTCCAGACGACAGAGATTAGTTCCCCTGGAGATAGGGTTTCCAATTCCTTACCGTGTTCCGGTGGGAGGTTTCTCTCCTGCTTCTGGGACTTTTCATATGGTAACCATAGAGTTTTCTCTCAAATGCTACCATGTGTCTCCCCCCCCACAACATTCCCTGCATGATGAAGAAGAAGAGATTGGATTTATACCCCGCCCTTCACTGCCCAAAGTTGTCTCAGAGCGGCTTACAAACTCCTTTCCCTTCCCCTCCCCACAACAGACACCCCCTGTGAGGTAGAAGAAGAGAAGAGATTGGATTTATACCCCGCCCTTCACTGCCCAAAGGCGTCTCAGAGCGGCTCACAAACTCCTTTCCCTTCCCCTCCCCACAACAGACACCCTGTGAGGTAGAAGAAGAGGAGAGATTGGATTTATACCCCGCCCTTCACTACCCAAAGGTGTCTCAGAGCGGCTCACAAACTCCTTTCCCTTCCCCTCCCCACAACAGACACCCTGTGAGGTAGAAGAAAAGAGATTGGATTTATACCCCGCCCTTCGCTGCCCAAAGGCGTCTCAGAGCGGCTTACAAACTCCTTTCCCTTCCCCTCCCCACAACAGACACCCTGTGAGGTAGGTGGGGCTGAGAGAGCTCTAACACAAACTGCTCTTTCTGGAACAGCTGTACCAGAGCTTGTGACTGACCCAAGGTCACATCAGCAGGTGCAAGTGGAGACTTACAAACTCCTTTCCTCTCCCCTGTGACATAGGTGGGGCTGAGAGAACTCTGACAGAAATTGCTGTTTTTCAAGAACAGCTGTGCCAGAACTTATGACTGACCCAAGGCCACACTAGCAGCTGCATATGGAGGACTGAGGAATCAAACCAGGTGTCAGTGTTTGCTGGAGCCAGGGAGTCAGCGGGGCAGAGAGACGGGTCCAGGTCGAGAGCCTGTGTCTGAAGACGGGGGTCGCCTCAGACTTTGCCAGGGCGGTTCATGCACCATCCCTCTCGGCGGCCTTCCTTTGCACGGTCTCCTGAGTGAATGAGGCTTCCTCCCGTGTCTCCCTCCTTAAGTCTGCTCACCAGGTATCGGCCTCATCCCCATCGGCTTCTCCCCGCTCAGCCTTTATAGCTCCTCACTGGTGACCTTGTCTCACTGCCCAGGCTTTAAAGGAACATAACCAAGCGGTCTTACTGAACGCTATTGGACCCTCTAGTGAATTCCCCTCCTCCCTCGGTTCCTCAGTCAGCCCCCCATCACCCAGCCCAGCTAGCGCTCCATCCCTGCCCTCCGCCTTTGGATGTTGGGCCCCTGCAACCGGGGTAGTAGGGGAGAGTCCCGGGCCCTTCAGGGAATCCCTGCAAGGGGCTGCCCGCTGGTTGTTGCCAGAATAGAGGAACCCCGGGTGACAAGCCTATTTATACTCACTCTCTGTTTCCTAATAAGAACATAAGAGAAGCCAATGTTGAATCAGGCCAATGGCCCAGCTAGTCCAACACTCTGTCACACAGCGGCCAAAATATACCAGGTGCCATCCGGAGGTCCAGCAGTGGGGCCAGGGCACCAGAAGCCCTCCCACTGCTGCCCCCTCCAGCACCAAGAATAGAGTGCATCACCTGCCCCAGACTGAGAGTTCCCATCCATACCCTGTGGCTAATAGCCACTGGTGGACTTCTGCTCCATATGTTTATCTAATTTCCTCTTGAAACTGTCCATGCTTGCAGCTGCCACGACCTCCTGTGGCAGTGAATTCCATATGTTAATCACTCTTTGGGTGAAGAAGTATTTCCTTTTATCTGTTTTAACCCGACTGCTCAGCAATTTCATAGAGTGCCCATGAGTTCTTGTATTGTGAGAAAGGGAGAAAAGTACTTCTTTCTCAACCTGCTCAATCCCATTCATAATCTTATAAACCTCGATCATGTCACCCCTCAGCCGTCGTTTCTCCAAGCTAAAGAGCCCCAAGCATTTTAACCTTTCTTCATAGGGAAGGTGTTCCAACCCTTTTATCATTCTAGTTGCCCTTCTCTGCACTTTTTCACTTTTTTCACTTTTCACAAAGCCTCCTTTGAAGAAGGCAGGGGGCCCCTCAAAGTGCCCTCCTGACACCCGGTTCTCCCAGATTAGAGTCCACGCACTTAACCACTACACATCAGCTGGCTCTCAGTGATGATGTCACCTCCGGGTGACACCATCATGC